>WTSP01003023.1:3126-76081 GCA_025331215.1 Actenoides lindsayi
AAAAAAAAAAAAAAAAAAAAAAAAAAAAAAAAAAAAAAAAAAAAAAAAAAAAAAACCAACACACTAACACCAAACCAAACCAAAAACAAACCACAGTGATAGATAAATGAAGATCATTTCCTCTAGATTTAAAAAATGTTCCAGGTGAAACATATTTGCAATGATAACCAGGGCTCGGTGCATTTATGATTACCTGTGCCTCAGTGACAGACAGTTCAAAGGATGTATTTTTCTTGCTCATTATGAAATATAAAAAGATAAGTAAGAATCTTACTATGACATGCATAATATGATTCTTACATAATACTGTGGAAAATATCTATCAGAACTGTTAAGAAAAAAGAAGTACCTAGACCAATGATATGACAGGATATAACGTGATGTGAAGGACTTACCTGCAGTGTATTTCCACTTACAAATTACATAGCCACATTTCCCTTAATTTGGCTGTATGGCAACTAGAAAAGACTCCAAAAATCTGTGCAAACACAGTACGTTTTTTTAAAAAAAATCAGTGCTTTTTAAATATTAGCTATAAATTACTTGTACTCTGGAAGTGACTGTTTCATTCTTTTGGTAAAGAGAGTGAAGACCCCTAGCTTATATGGATAAATGAATAAAGAAAACACTTGCAGAGAACTATTAATGCATTCTTTAGATTGATCTTCATTACTGAAAAGAGTATTTAAGTATTTACTTTTTACATTGCTCTGGGTTCAGTTAGGGTTAATTATCACTGTGGCCACCTCTGGGAGGGGCCACAGCCAGGATAAATAACTGAGCCAGTCAATAGGATATTTGATACATATTGATGTCATGCCCGCTATGTAAGGGGAGACTTGTTTCAGTGTGTGGCTTAAGACTGTGGCTGAAGCACGGGAAGTGGCATCTGAGTACTGACAGAGCCTTGTGGTTTCTACCACTTGCTTTGTATATTATTTCATTGGTATTATCATTATTACTGTTGTTTTCTTCTCTCTTTGTGTTGTTTTATTAAACTGTTCATATCTCAACCCATGGGGTCTTGCCTTTTTATTCCTCCCAGATCTCCTTCCTGTCCCTCTAGTGTGTGTGTTCGGGGGGAAGCAGTGGGAGAGCAGTTACGTAATTTAGTTGATGGCAAACGTTAAACAATGACATGCATGTATTTACTTTTTATAAGATGTCCAGCAGGGAAAAATTTTTCAAAAACCACAGAAGTTAAAAAGGGAGGAATGTCCAATGCTCTAAACTTTTACAAATGTTCTTACCATTACAAACCAGAGTCCCATTGAAACCTTAAATATCTTACATAGATGTGTGCAAAAATGTTGATAAAACAAAGTTGGCACCCCCTAATCCCATCAAACCCAGGAATTTTACAACATTCAAGTTCCCTATCATGCCAATAAAGAAAATGGAAGAATAATATCTTTCTGTAAAAAATTATTATGTATCATAGGGTTGGACCTGATCATCCTAGAGGTTTTTTCCAACCTTAATGATTCTGTGATTATATGATTAAATTAAGATACTGCAGTAAGGATTTGGAGACGACCAGCATTACATCTCTTCAATAAACTTCTTAATAAGTTCGAGTAATTGAGTAAAAGAGAGAAAAAGAATGTTTTGTTTCATGTAGGTAACATTGTAACTGAATTATATCTGTTAATACATTTGTATAATATTATCTCAGTGAAGGAACTATGTGTGTTTGTGTATGTATGTGTATTTAAATCTTATAAATAAATGAATGTCCTGTCTACAAGTAAAAGAATATACTGAGAATTTTTTATGTTTGTTGACATTTTTAAATTTGTAAAATTCATGTTTTATTGAAGAAAACAGTGTTCCATGCCAATGGTATAATACAAAGAAAAACAGTTTCTAAATGAAACAGAACAAATGGTTTGATTCTTGAACCAATAGTAGCAAGAAGCAGCAGGTTTAAGAATATAGAGAATTTGTAGGTTTAGATATGGATGTAAGAGAAAACAAAAAACAAGTTAGAGATGGACTCACATTAAAGTAACTTTTTTCTAGAAAATGAGACAAACAGTCCTTGTGAAAATTAACTTAGTTTTAATATATCATATAAAGGTCATTGGGGTTTTTCCTTTTTTTTTTTTTTTTCTTTGCTGTCTTTCTTCACTTGATTGCCCCTTTAACTTCTGTCTCAACAGAAAGATATACCACTTGATCACACTAACAGGATCAGCAAACTGAGTTTCCTCCAGTGAGAGAGAAATGTAACATCTGGACATCAAATAGCACTTTCTTTAACTGACTGAAGACACCAAGCACTTCTGAGACTTCAACATGAGTCACAAACATATCAAGAAGACAGGAGAGATGGAAAAGAGTAATGGCTACAGGCACTGCTCTTCTGCTAGTGCCCTATAGACTCAACAAAACATATTTTGGCCCTCTGTAGACTAAGGCATCAACCATAACTTATCTCTCTGTGACAGAAGACAGTTTCATAAAAAGCAGAGCTCAGAACACCAAAGGGGATTATCGGACACACTTGCCAAAAAGAAAGGAAATGAACAACACTGTTGACCTCTGAGACTAAGTTGTACAGTGCTCAAATAAAAACAAAATACTGTGCAAAATGTTAGATTACTTGGGCACAGGAGAAAAATTCTCTTGTTCTGTGTCCAGGGCTTGGAAGAGATGAGGTCCTCATGATTCCTGACCTACTGCATAATCACAGCTCAAGAATGTGAACAATCAATCTGGAAAATATTGAATGGGAGCTGGAAGAAAGTTAACTGGTAACCTCTGGAGTTTCAAAACTCTCGTAAGAAGTTGGGACAGCAGTGTTTCAGTTCTGCAGATTTTCTGTTAACATCAGCATCTCAAAACTCTTGGGACTTTGATTAGAGACACATTTCCCTGTGTTATTTGTGATTAAAATGTTTCTATCAACACTTTATTATTTTTTTTGCTTGTTTTACTCTAGTGATTAGCAATAGCGATTATTTCTTTACCTAGCCCATCACATTTAAGATTCTCAATGATACATTGTTTTTCTAAGCTATGTATTAGAAACAAAAGTGTCTTCTTGTTCATGAACCCTCAGCTTTGTTTTTCACTCTTTTGAGAGACTTCTGAGGCCCTAGAAAATATTTACAAACTTTTCCTTATTTGTGTTGGATTCCTGAACCATCAGGTGTAGAACCTTTTGCTGAGATGCTGTTACAAATTTTTTCATTATGCATTTTGACATATGTTCTAAATACAGTTTATATATGCCTATAGTGGGGATTAACTTATGCTAATGCATTTTACTCTTTTACTCTTCTTCATTTACTATCTTTATTTCATTGCTACTACAAAACCTCTTGACAATAACAAACTTGTGTAAAATGGTAAAAATAATTAAATAAGAGTCATATTTTTATTTAAAACAATAAACTATTTATCTTCTGATGCAATGATCACTACTCCCATGGGAATTTCTGTGGATCTTCTTCCTTTTCCACAGTTTTTACTTTCTTTTTTACAGTTCTTGCCCTATTTCTAGACTGGAAATGGGTAATTGTCTTATGCTGTCTTATGTATCAGAAATACTATACCTACACTAGCAGATAAAACAGGCTAGAGACCATATGATATCCCTTCATGTCAGTAGAATGGTGTGCCTTATGCCTCAACAGATACATTGTATGACAGCATCCATGTTGTCTACCATTTGTCATGGAACATAATGGTACTGATGTCCATGCTATTAATTTGATAAGATAAACAACTCTGTGCTAATGTTTAGACTGTGGTTAGTCTTTTAATCCACAGATGTGACTGAAATGTATTATCATGTGTGCTATATTGTGAACTCAGTGTATATTGCTGTCTTGGTATTTATGATTCTTATAGCGCTATAGTGGCTAATGCACAATTATTAGGGTAGTCAAGCTAACCCTCATCCAGAGAAATTTTTCTCAAGGACTAATTTTCTAAATGGCTGTTCATTAGTCTCAAATATATTTAATACCCTTTCAATTTTGACTGTTTTTTAAGGGTTTTTTTTGTTTGTTTCTTTGGTTGGTTGTTTTTTTTTATTTTTTTGGTTTTTTGGGGTTTTTTTGTTGATTTTAGATCAAAATCCTCTCTTGTTTTGTGTTCCTCACATATTATGGATTCATAGTTAAACTCCTTTGCCAGAATTCACTGAAACTAATAAAAACATTAACTTGTTTTCCAGTGAATTAATGCTTGTCAGAAATTAAGTTACCTTCCAGCTGTCTTCTTTCCTACTAGCATTCAATTAGTGAAGCGCTTTTCCATATCTTTTAGATTATCCCTGGTTTATCTACAAATTAGAAGTTGAGTTTTTAAACTAGTCCCTCAAACTCCTTGCAGACTCCTGTTTATCTCTTGAGTGGTTTGTTTGTTTGTCTGTTGGTTGTTGATTTATTTTTTTTCCCCCCCTCTGGTTCAATTTAGTTCTTGTACTTCATTCTATTCAGTTAAGACTTCACTCAGTATCTGAGATCCAGCTAGTAGGAAGGACTGGTACAGAGAGTTCAGAGCCTGAAGGTAGAATAACATTTGAAACACTTGCATGCAATGTGAAAGAAAACAGTAATATTTTACAAAGAAAAATGTAAAGAAGAGGAAACAGAATCAGAACAAAAAAGGCCCACTGTATACAAAACAGTTGCTGTCTCAAGACAAAGACATTTGTGGGAAATGAGAACAAGAGACAGGGTGTCTTAAAGATTATTTTTATGATGAAATTTATTGTGAAAAAAAAAAAAAAAAAAAAAAGATGCCAATTCTATATTACTTCTCCCTGAGAAGTGGAGGAGGAATAAGACAAATACATATAGATTGTTTTGTTTTGGTTTTTTTTTCCAGGTAATGGTATTTTCCTATTGTCTTTGTAATGATATCCCAGAAATTGGACAGCTATATACAGCCTACATACAGAGGGCATCCTTGATTATTCTACATGTGTTGTGGTATACCAGTATATCTCACATACATTTCTGGCAGCTGTAACTGCCTATTAGCTTAGCTTGATAGGATTTTTTCTTGTAGTCAGATCCATTCAAATGGCTTGTTTATAGAAGAGTTACCACATTGCCAAGGGAACTTCCATTCTGTGCCAAAAAAAAATGATCTCTAAACTGTTGTCCTCCCACTATATATGAACCTGTTTCAAACTTAGGATAAGTAACATTAATATCTCTTTTTTTTTTTTTTTGTTACAACAATCCTTTCCTTCTTTGCTGGTTGGATTGTTTGTTTTCTTAAGGTAGAAGTTCTAAATCTTTTGGTTCTTTAAGGCCATAGCGAAGTACTTTGTTCCACTGGGAAGAAGATTGTCCCCTTGAGACTTGCACTCACTTTTAGCCTGCAGAGCTATGAAATACTGGTCTGTAAATCTGTGACATTTTTATGAATAGAAATAATACTTTAGGTCATTTAAAAATGTTTCTGTGACTCTTTCTGGGCACTATACAACCAAACTAAGATTCAAAAATAGATTCAATTACATTTTTAAAGACTGAAATGTTTGGAATTTCTTTGTTTATGCTAAGATAATCCAATGTCAGGCTGCAAATACATGTAGAAAACCAGTGTCTCAGATGAAGCAAAATAAAAAGAGAAATAGAAAAGAAATAAAAAGACAAATAAATAAAATATTTTTAATAGAGTAACCTACTCTATCTCAAATGTCAAGTTATATATATAGTTTTTAAATTCCTTTATATTAGAGTAAATATATATAAATATTTTCCTCTTCCTTTACAATATATATATAAAAGCCTTCTCCCAATCTGTTTTTCAAGGTCATAAAACCTTTTCAATGTCAGAAAACATCAAAAAAGATATCCCAAAGGAGGATGTTTTTTAAATACCATCTTAGTGGGTTGACTCTGTCTGGATACCAGGTGTCCACCAAAGCCGCTCTATCATTCCCCTTCCTCAGCTGGATAGGGGAAAGAAAATACAAGGAAAGTTCCATGGGTTAATATGACAGGGAAATATCATTCCACAGTTATCATCACAGGCAAAACAGACCTGACTAGGGGAAATTAATTTTTTATCAATCAAATCAGAGTAGGATAATGAGAAATAAAACCAAATTTGAAACCACCTTCCCTTCACCTCTCCTTTCTTACTGGGCTTAACTTTACTCCTGATTTCTCTACCTCCTCCTCCACAAGTGGCACAAGGGGACAAGGAATGTGGGTTGTGGTCAGTTAATCACACATTTTCTCTGGTGCTTCTTCCTCCTCCGTGGGAGGACTCCTCTTGCTCTTCTCCTGCTCCAGTATGGGGTCCTTCCTACATGAGATTGTCCTCCATGAACTTCTGCTATGTGATTCCTTTCCATGGGCTACAATTCTTCACAAACTGCTCCAGAGCAAGTCTCCCACAGGGTCAGAATTCCTGCCAGCAAATATGTTCCAGTTGGGTTCCTTTATCCATGGGTCCACAGGTTCTGCCAGGATCCTGGTCCAGCATGGGATCCCCACTAGGTCACAGTCTCCTTTGGGCACCCACCTGCTCCAGCATGAGGTCCTCAATGGGCTGCAGGTGGATATGTGCTCCACCATTAACATCCATGGGCTGCAGGGACACAGTCTTCACTGTGGGCTGTGGGGTATCTCTGCTCCAGCACCTAGAGCACCTCCTCCTCCTTCTTCACTGACCTCAGTGTCTTCAGAGTTGTTTGTCTCATCTTCTCACTCCTCTCTTTGGCTTTTGGGTAGGTTTGGGTCTTTTTCCTCATTCTTAAATATGTTATTACAGAAGTGCTACCACCAGTGCTGATTGGCTTGGCCTTGGCCAATGTCAAGTCCATTGGGAGTTGACTGTCATTGGCTCTATCAGACATCAGGGAATATTCTAGCAACCTCTCACAGAAGCAACCACAGCAAACCTTTCCACACAAACCCAATACAACCAGCCCAGCCATTACTTACTGAAGATTAGTTTCAAAAGACTATTTAAGGCCCAGAAAGAAAAACTTTAGTATCGATTCACTCTGATGCTATGAAACAATTAAACACTCAAACTTGCACCTAAATCTTATGCAAATACTTTTTCCCCTGCAGTGTGGTCTAAGTGTGAGTAATGTAGCTATAACATCTACCTAGTTCTGTGCTGAGTATATTACAGGCTAATTTGGTTACATGTGTTGATAATACAACAATCCAAATATTCAAGGTCCAAAATCCAGTTGCTTTCATCTGATCAAAGCTAACAGACTAGAGCAAGTTCTTCATAAAATATGGACAGGAACAGATACTTTCTCCCTTTTCTTACAGAAGGCTGGCCATTGTAGCTCTTGCTGACAAGGTGGAAACTGAAGATTTGAGGACTTCTAAGATGTAAAAAGAAAATAATAATTATTTGTTTCCCATATACATTATTTGTATATGAGGAGAGAGATATAATAACTAGGTGTTAGCCATTTCTGGTTAGGAGCTACTTTTCAAGATTTCTATTGAATCTCAGCCATGGTGCAAAACCACAGATGAAACCAAAGAGAAGGAGGGAATGCAGCTGTGTACTGAAATGACTGGAGCATTCAGCCATGCAGAAGCCAGGGCTCCAACTCCTTTCTTCAGTATATTTTATGCATTTCTTCTGAAATAAAAAGTATTGAATAAATTATATCTCTGAAAACCCTAAAACCAACACTCTATCCCCAAAACCAAGCAAGAGATACAGATTATCCTGAAATCAGACACTTGAAGACACTTGCTCCATACATTAAAACACAGATACTTCAAAATTTCTTGTTTTGGTTTACAGATCTTTCCATTCCTACTGTACCATGCCTCATATTCTTTTGCTGGAATAAAGGATACCTTGACTATCAAAAATAATAGCCTGAACAAACAAATGAACAAAAAAACCTCTTTTGATTACTATTTGCTATAGAAAGCACTGGATGCAAAACTGTGATGCAATTTCTTCTTCTTCTTTTTCTTCAACAGATAGTACACAAGTAAAAATCTCATTATGATGTATTTAAAATAATTTTTCTGTTTTGTTATCTTTGCACAGTCCATGAAAGGCTTACTTTGCAATGCTATTTCCTTCAGAAGAAAAGAAATAAAAAAAAAAACAAGCAATAAATTAAAGAGACTTTAAATTCTTTGCAACTTTTACAAAATAATGTAGTAAGTTACTATATCCATTTTTAGGTATGTGTAAGATGTAAACCTGAATTTCCTTTACTTCATTCAGGACTGTGTTCTTTCCCTCTAGGCTACAAAACCCAGTGAGATCAATGGGAAACTTGAGAAAGTTTAGCTCAGGTCCTTTTTGTGAAAATTACAGCAATAAGATTTTATGGTGTCTGTACGAAAGCTAATAAAAAAAACCCTCTGAATCTATTTTCCCAAATGATCTGCAAACCCATCATCTTCTCCATGAGAAAGCAATGGTTAAATCAGCAAACAATAATCTTAGTATCCGCTTTCTAGCCCAGATCACATCTGTACAGTGGGTCAGAAAGGTAGCTTGTGCAAATAATCATAGATCAAACAAATTTAGTGTAGCTAAGTCAATTACATATATTGAGAGAGCTGAGGATCTGTCTCAGTAACTTACAGTAGTATTTAAGTGCAAGAGGTTCTATACACATATTCACTTAAAATCTTTTATGATTCTGCTTGAGCTGTTGTTACACTTCATAACGGATAAAAACTAATTTTTAGTGATTTTGTTTATTGGTAAAGAAAGAAGTTGTCTTTTACAATAAATGTGGATTTGAGGAGTGAATTGGGTTTGATAATTTGCTTGCCTACTTGATGCATTAGCTTACTGGTACCTGACAGCAATGGGAACTACAGTGTCTCAGGTAATATATTTTTTCCACACTCATTTCAGACCCTTGCAGTTGGAAACACTCTCAAATGCTTGTAATGTTAACAGTTGTTCATATTTTCTTTTGTCACATATTAAAGGCCATAACACCGTCAGGAGCAGGACTCTGGGTTCACTAATATTGCTACTTGCTTCCTAGAAGTGTTCGTCTTGTGTTGACCTCCATCACAGTCACTTTGTTCTTTAGTTTATTCCCTTGTGAGATAAGAATTGGTCTTGTAAGTACCAGCAAGTCGCACTCTCATGTGACATGAATTTTGACATTTCCCTCCTCAAGCAGTCTTTATACTTTACAGAGCCTCTCACTTTAATTCAAGCTGTCTTTTCAAGAGCCAGAAGTGCTGGTTGACACTTTTGTTTACACCTTTCTCTATTTTTGTGACTTATCCACACTATGACATTTTATAATGTGTATTTAAAGTAGGATGTATCAAGCACTGTAGCATGTTCAGAAGATGGAACAACTTCCCAGCAATGGTCTGCTTTCTCTGAATTATTTGCAGACCCATTGTCTTTACTACTTTCAGGCCTGTTAACACTCAGCGATGCAAAGTTCTCTTAGGGTCAGTGTATAAGAGAACTGGATTCACTATGTCAAAAGAATAGAATATAAGAAATTTCCTGCAAGTAGTGGATGAACAAGAGTGACATCTCAGGGGGTCCTTGCAAACTACTGAGGAGCACGCACAGTCAAGACATGGAGTGATTGGACATTTGCATGCAAGATCCACACTAAAGCTGCATGCAACAAAGCACGACCAGCTACTACATGGCAATCTGTACTCACTCTCAAGGTCTCCCTGTTACTGCGACAGAAACGTGGCCTGCTGCTCAGGTGCTGTTCCTAGACTGATGTATAGAGACACAAACTCCCCCCCCTACTCTGGAGGGAGATGTCATTGCTTTTCAAGGCAAGGCTATCATTGTGCAGTCAGGTGAGGAAAAGCACCTTTCACATGTGACTTTTCCCATTGTACACATGTACCATTTTATGAATAAGCTAACCTGAAGTCTATGACTTTTCTTCCTTCATAAGCATTTAAATATCTTAAATATTACTTGTGCTGTCACTTGGCCTCTATACAGAGACAGATTTATTCTCATTGACGCTGTTTTGTGCAGTACATATCATCACACATCATTGACTAAGGTCATAGATTTGACCATGTTCCCTATTTAGACCAGAACAGAACCTACCTTTGTAGGACTTTAGGGTATGTCCTACTGGGAAAGAGGCCTTATTCTTCTATACAGGATGATCTAGCGAAAAAAAGGTGAAATAATCCTCCAAACAGAAAATGCAACCATTAATATTGTGATCTGAAAATATGTGATGTAAGTTCTTTTCCTGCACAAAGAAAGACAGATTCCTTGCAATGAAAACTAGTCAAGTAGTACTAGTGAATCCAGCACTTTTAAATTATTTAGTAGTTATATACAAGCTAGTCTAAAAGTTTGTGATGTCTTTTGTTCATCAGCATTCAAACTTCATGAGAAGAGCAATTGTTTGGTGGGACGCTCATAAACTGTTCATAAATTGATTACTTCGACTCCATATAATATTATCTGAACTGCATGATAGGTCACTGAAATTTCAGTTTTTATAACATAAAACAAGAACAGCAAACACCTTATAGAAAATGAAAACATGAAACTAGAAAAAGATACTAAGTAAAATATTTACAAGTTTAAGCATCTGATAATCATCTGAATAGTTGTGACAGCTCTGATCCAGCAAAAACTTACTTGCATGCATATTAATAGACATATTTGCTTATTCTATTTGGTAGTCTTTAACTTTCACGCATATATTCCAGTATCTTTGTCTCCTCTATTATCCAGTAGTCTCACAAATGGTGTCTTAGTTACAGGTACACTACCCTTTATAGTTATACATAAACTTGAATGTATCAAAAATTTTCTCTTCTGTTGTGTTTCCCTTCAAACTTTCCTTCACCCAAGGAGATGACATGTTTTGGGTTTTTTTCCCTGCAGTCTAAAACACACAGATGTTTTCCTTTCAGTTTTTTGCATTCCCAAGAATGAGATTCACTATCTCTTTGTTCAGATGAATATAAAAGGAAACTGCTTTTTGCCCATCCAGCAATTTTCTCTTCAGAAAGATAACTGTCTAGCTGCTGGCTTTCATTTCTTTGTTTTAGCAAGCCACCAAGAGTAATTACAACTGTTCTTTCTTCTGAAATAATCAACTGTTGATTAAAGAAAGAACATCAGTGAATATCAAATAGGGAAACGTTAAAATTTATGAACATATCATATGTTAACTTGAATAAGTGACAGCAATAATATTAAGAAACTCAATCCCTGCAGGAGTCCAAGGCTTTTTTTTCTTGTGAAAGTGATGAATTGTATAAACTCAAGGAAAGGACATCACTGTGACTTTCTCTATAAATGGTACCAGAAAACAATCTGTGACAGAATCTGGCAGAAAACAAAAACAAAAAAACAACCAAATTGTAAAAAAAGTGAAACCAACATATCCAGGTCTTCTTAAATCTAACAATGTCCAAATAAGACACACGGGACTGTTTGTTTCTTTGATTATCTAATAATTTGGTTGAGAAAAAAAACGGAAATAGGTATACCCAAGCCTTTTCTGGTTTTTTCTTCTGTTTGGGAAGGCCCAGCTCACATTTCAACAGCAGGAACAAAATAGACCTCTCAAATCTTGGTGGTAAATCAATTGGTCTATTGTTTTGGAGTTGCTTATCTACTTCAAAATGGCATAAGGCAAGCCTAAAATGCAAGCAATCACATAATGGACTCTTACAGTAACTTCTTCATTCTAGGATTTCTCTTGATTAAATGTTTTTTTTACATTTATTTTATCCTTTCTTTCTTTCATCCTTTCATTATTGGCTTGAGAAAACTTCATTTTACATCCCTGAGAAATATCCAACAACTTTCTGCCAGTTTTCCCACCCCATAGACTTCTCTCCAGTGTAGGAATATCAACTGAGAGCTAGTCTTTTATGTTCCATCTTTCATTTTCCAGTTTGATTTGCTTTCTGAGTGCTCACAATTTGCTGTGCACTGTTGTCCAAGACACTCTCTGAGATACTCTCAGTGGTGCTGGGATAACAATTCTGAAGTGATAATCCCAAAGTAGGGATAAAAATGCAAAGTTGCAGTATTTCTCAATGGAGTGTGAGCGTGTTACAGGAGTGGGTTTCACTAGCAATCACAGGCATTCTTGCTTTCTTTTCCTTTTCACTTACATCTGGGAAGCAAGTTAAGTGGAAGGATATTTCATTCACGTGCAAAAGTTAGTTTATGAACCAAAGGGAAAGAAAATTCTGAGTCACGCTGACATTATGGAGGAGCTTTGAAGGACAATCTCAGCAGTAAGGTTTATTATCAGATTTGGTGGTCCTTCCTAGTCCCCTAGTAGGGTTAGTTACTGAGGAAAGAAAGAAAACCTCTAGAAATAAACTTGCTATATTCCTTGCATGCATTGACGATGACCCCAATTTCTCACTATCTGAAATATTACATCCTGATTCCTTATTCAAAGGATGACAGGGTATTTGTTCAGGAAATAAGAGGACTACTTTGAAGCCCACCAATCAAAGTATTTGGTACTGGTAATCTGAGGGAAGCACAGAATTGCAGCAATATGAACATAAAAATGAGATCAAAGTAATGTTGTCTTTTTCCACATTTCAATGTCAGTATTGTCTTGTGTGATTACAGTTCCCGTTCAACATGCTGATCTAGCCAAATGAATAGGACAAAATTTGTCATCATCAATATGTGAAAGAAATATAGCAACTTTATTGCTAGAGGTTTTCTTTCTTTTCTCAGTAACTAACCCTACCAGGGGACTAGTAATTTTACATTAACTTCTCCCTTTGTCATCTTGAGTGACCCAAATCAAGTAGAAAGTTTCACTTCTCAGACCAATGACCTCTGAGGACACTGCAGTTTTAAAAAAGCTTGGCTTGAAGAGGTGATGAATCATTCACATTTATAACAACAGGCTAGTCTTAAGATTCATCTCTTGCTTCACTGAATTTGTTAAATTTTATGAAGGAATCGGTAATCACCCACATTCTCCTGGATTAGTGGCTTGGTTTCATAGTTCCAGGTCAGTCAAAATCTTTTTGAACAAAGAAAATAAATGAAAAAACACACTAAGTATCTTTGGAGAAAGAAGAGAAAACAATATATTTAAAAAAAAAAACCAAACAAAAAAACCCCACAAAAATATCAAACATACATCTGCAATGTAGAAGTATATTTTTGTATGAAGAGGTGCTCTAATCACATTAAATGATACTCAGTGATCCTAAGACCAAGAGTCACTTAAAACTGTCAGGAGGCTACTTCAAGTGACTCTAGTGGGGATTCATAAGAGGGCAAGGAAGGTGGGAAGGAGCAAAAAAATGATTTTGCATTCAGTCCTTCTGTCTCAGAGGAATAGAGACAGACTTGCACAGAATGAGCAATATGCTGATTAACGTAAGGAATGGCTTCTCTATCAAGACCATTCACTTTTAAATAAGTATTAGGAATTACCTCTTCCTTCAGAGGGCAAACTTTCAATATCTTCTTTTTTAAATTTAGGATACTTATGCTTGATGATCTTTTCAGGCCATGTCAGCTGCAAAAGATTTTTTAATGCACTACCTTTTGAATACACTTACACATAGATTAAGTGATTATTAAAGAAGTTACCGTTTCCCACCCAAAACTTTCTTCAATAAAGAACAGACCTTTCCAGAGATCACTGAAGGGACTCTAAGAGGATTTTATCTGTTAGATTCTGCTGGTCTCACTTTTCCCAGTCAGAGAAACCACCAAAGGTGGAATGTATTTAGTTTTCTTCCCAGGCAGTTTATTAACATAAACAACTGTCCAACAAATCCCCTCAGTCTTCTTCTCAAGGCTCCTACACATTTTTAATGATAATAAGTTTGATTTATATCGTAGTATCTATTCATCACAATTACAGTTTAAAGGTCTTATTTTGATCTTCTAGAAAAAAGCTCCACACCTGACTTCCATTATTTTCCAGCCACAGAACTCTCTTCTATCCTGTTATTTATTATCCTCTAGTCTTCAAAGATGAAGGGGTCTCTCCAAATATCCAAAAATCCAGATCACATATTTTGTCACTTTACATCAATACAGAGAGTACTGTTGTACAGAAGGTAATGCACCCAGCCTATTATTCTGTGCTTTGTCTGATTTAACCAAAACCTAGTGGTTTAACCCCAGTAGGCAGCTAAGGCCCCCACAGACACTTGCTTACTCCCCCTAGTGGTGTGGGGGGGAGACAAAAAGTAAAAGTGAGAAAACTTGTGGGTGAGATAAACACAGTTTAATACAAAAAACACATGAATAAGCACAGTAAAATATGAAATTCATTCACTCCTTCCCATCAGCAGTCAGGTGTATGGCCATCTCCAGGACAGCAGGGCTCCATCACACGTAATGGTTACTTGGGAAGACAAACACCATAGTTCCAAATGTCCTTCCTTCCTCCTTCTTCCTCAGATTTCATTGCTGAGAATGATGTCATATAGGATGGAAAATCCCTTTGGTCAGTTGGGATCAGCTGTCCCAGCTGTGTTCCCTCCCACATTCTTGTGCACACCCAGCCTACTCACTGGTGGGGTGATGTGACAAGCAGAAAAAGCCTTGGCTCTGTGTAGGCACTGCTCAGCAGTAACAAAAACTGTGTTATCAAAGCAGTTTTCAGCACAAGCTCAAAACAGCCTCACACTAACTACTATGAAGAAAATCAACTCTATCCCAGCCCAAACCAATACAAACCTTCATCCTTTCAATTGGTAATTAGGCACTAGAGAGACAGAAAAGGGCCAGCCTTTCCTGGCACTGGAATTTGCTATAATCTAAGTATGGCTTAGGTTTAAAAATAAGGAAGTACTGAGAATTAAGTTCACTGTGTGTTGAATGGGTAACTATTCATATATTTTGTAAGTCATTGTTTGCAGAATACTTGAACAATCTATGGGAATTTAAAAAAATAAAAAACGTGATAAATTCAAGTAATGAGATGAATAGAGTACATCCTGATAGAATAGAAAATTGCTTACCTTTATTTACATTTCTGTGGTAGTGACAAATACTTAAAATCTATGTATTTACAAATTATTTAAATTTTCATTGTCAGGATGGGAATTATGTTAAGATTTGTGAAGAGCTCAGCTAGTTAAATTTTAGCCATAGATTTGAGGGTATTATATATAGTAAATGTGCTCTGTCTTGGCTGGCACATACCCATTTATTGGTATAAATACAGGGACAAATCAACTTAAAAAACTTGATGGACCACATAAGATGAGAACTAATTGCAGTGGAAAGCTGGACATAAAGGTTTCCAAAAGTACATAACCTGGTAGCAAATTTTTATTCTGATGTTAAACATCTTGTCCTTTCTTAAAAGGTTTTATTTTTATCTTCAATTTTACTCAAGTGTGACCTATATTTGTGATACAAGAAGCCACATGATAGCTTCTTTAGAGAGCCAAGGTCCACAGGACACAATCTGTAGAACTTGAAGAATGAAGAGGCAGAGTTTTCTAGGACTAGGTTGTAAATAATGTTAATTTCCAGAACACTAACGCTCTACTGTGGGGAAGCACTGAAAAACTGCAAAACTGATCCCAATCCTGGAGGGCATTAGCCCTGAAATCACTTCTAAACAAATATTTTATCATCTTGTCATCTGTCTGTAGAACATTTGCCTGAGGGTTATGTCATCCTCCTCATGATTATGCAGGTCTACATCCACTTGCACAAAATAACCCCAGCATGAGAACTATACTTGGACTGGGAGCATCATATATTTTATTAGCTCTTTCCTCCGATAGCTGGAAACAATGACAAAAGAAAACATCTGCAGCATTCTGACCTCATCTGGATAGTCTTAAATTAGCATGAATTCAAGATATTTAAAGTAATCTGAATGAATCTAGCTCTCAGTGCTGCAGCATGAGGGCTGTATGGGGAAAATCAGCTCAGCCGGACCCACTACAGTCAGTCACATAGCATTAGTCTGAAATATTACCCAGTTCATATTGCAGCCTCTCTTTGGCTGAGATCCATCTAAACTAGATATTAAAGCAAATTGTTTCTAATAGAGAGAGATAGTAACCCCCAAAGGATTATTCATTAAACCTGTTCCAGATGAGATGAATCATCTTCTGTAGGTGTTTGTTCTCTCTTGACTATCAAGGACTTTCTTCCTAGCCTAAATTTTACCTGCAAAAGTTACAGCAGATAAATCTTTTTTTCACAGCTTCTACATCTTTCCCACACACTAGAAAGATTAATCAAGATCACTCTTGTCTTACTCTAACAGTTTTCAATTTCTTCCTTTTTTCCACCTCCTCTGTAAAGCTGGCAATAGTATTTAGTAACTTAAATATAATCTCTTAAATAGACAAAAGGGGAAAAAAGATTGACTGGAAGTTAAAATTTTTGTTGTCTTTATTTCCAAATGCTTGCTTTAGCAACCTATATTTTTTTTTTCTTTTTCTTCTCAATTATAAGAAGAATGGCTTTACCATAATGGCAATACATATAACTAGGCTTTGGGTTTTTTTGCTATAGGATAGATTTTTTTGTTATGTGTATAGCTATGTATTTTGTAGTCTCTAATTTAGTAGTAATTATATTAATCATGAAACATATTCTGATCATGAGCTACTGTGCATCTGACATATGGATGCTGTAGAACTAATTAGCATAATTTATTATTTAAATTAAATTGTGTAGAGGAGCTAAAGAACTCGGCAGTAGAATAGCATAAATAAAACAAACCCTATAAAAAGCCTTCTTTATTTTTACTAAAACAAAGCAAACAAATCTTTCTTTTTTAAATTAAACAAGAATAGATATTGTAAAGACTGGATGGGATGGACATTGTCTTTGCTCTATTAAGAGCGGAGCACTGCATTAAAGAACACACTTTTTCAGTCTGTCATAAGATTAACACAAAGAGCAGATATAATTCTAACAAAAAGATCTATTTAATACTGATATAATAGTAACAAGGCTTTGCACTTGAAATGGAAGCAATTCAGACTTCTTCACAAAAATAGAGAAAAATGTCCTGAACAAAAAAAAGATACAAAAAAAAAAAAAAATTCTAAATTAGATCCCCTTCCATAAAAACAAATAAATAAAATGAATAGAAAAGGAATAAATATTTTCTATCTAAGAATTATTTTAGATATTCAGAACAGAAAGGATTAAGAGAACCAGGAAGGTGCAATGACATTATTGCTACTATATAAATGGTGTCTGGTGCTTTATGTTTTATAACAACAACAACTGATTAGATCTACATGATTAGATCTTGCAGTAAGTGCTGCATAAATACACACTCAAGGTTCCTGGCTTTATAAACTGTACAGAAAAAAAAAAGAGTAAGAATCAAAAGAGATGAAAAAACCCTCTATTATTTTCATCACCTTAGTCCCCAAGCAACAAATTCATAGCAGAGCAAGTACAAAGAAAGGTTACCAAATTGACATGGTGAAGGTCAGCTCCTTGTGTAAGAATAGTCTAGGACAGCTCGACTTATTTAGCCTAGGAGAATGAAGATTAAGTGGAGATGTGCCTTCTTTCCATATCAGGGTGTATCCTCAGGATATGAGACAAGCTTTCATACCTGAAGGACAACTATTTGTAAGAACATATTCAGTCAAAAAATTAGAATAAGGATCCCCAAACAGATGTGTGAATTTCTAGAGTAGCTGTCTAGTGGGTACAACAGATGCAAAAGGCTAATTACTTATATTCTACTTATACCAGATGTATAAGAGTTATTTCTGTCTCCCAGAGCTGTTTCTCTGTTTTACATTAAACAATTACATGATAAACCATAAATAAACAGTGAAGAAATGGCCCACAACTCCTTCTATGCATCCTAGCCACAGTGAAACAGCTTCTTCCTTCTATGGCCTTGAAATGCCTGCAAAACTTCACCTTTTAAGCTGAAGTGCTACATCATCAAAAAGATGAGTCCTCAAACTAAAAAAATCTAGCTTAGTTTGTGCTTCGTGTTTAGGATGTCAACTTGAGAGGTAGGAATGGAGGTTTGAACCTGTGTCTACATATAGCCCAAATCCAGGGCTAAGCTATAACAGTTGCTCTATCACTCAATAACTCCTCCCCAGCCAAGAGAGGGGATGAGGAAAAGAAGAGGACATCCATGGGTTGAAACAAAGAACTGATTTAATGAAACAACAAAACTACTATCAATACCAATATAAAGCAAAATCATACTCAGATCAGCAAATGTACAGTAATCACAATGAATGGGAAGGCGGTCCTTAGGAGCAGAATGGAAAGTGGGTCAGAGCAGGACCCTCTACCCTTAACAAAATTCTACCTTTAAAATGAGCATGGTATTTATGGGGTGGGATACACCTGTGAGCCAGCCCAGGTCTGCTGCTCTGGTTGACTCCAAACTGCAGACCATGGTAGGCCTATGATTCTATCCCTGTGAAATGAGGCCAACCTACTAATACCAAAATTAATTTTCATCACACTTGTGTCTCATGAAAACAATGATACATTAAGCCCTACTTATATCCACTGTACATAGGCTGGGAGCACCAGTGTTAAATGTTTCAGAGAACTTCAGCAGCGGGATAAGTCTTTAAGATTCAGTTGTCTTCAGTACACAGTTTCTAATCTAATTTCCAAAGGACACCCTAAACAAACAGTGGAATTAATCTAAACTCATTATACTTATCTTAAATTAGGCATTTAG
This sequence comes from Actenoides lindsayi, assembly GCA_025331215.1. Lineage (NCBI taxonomy): Eukaryota > Metazoa > Chordata > Aves > Coraciiformes > Alcedinidae > Actenoides > Actenoides lindsayi. The sequence continues at coordinate 21,734 of WTSP01003023.1, forward strand.
TCTAAGGCAATTGTCTTCAAAATATTTGCAAATTAATAGTAAGCAAACAAATGCATAATCATGTATGATCCATTCCAGGGAACATGTCACTTCAGGACCAATGGCTGTGTGGCCAGCAAAGACCCTTTGCTTATTGAGGTCATTTCCATATTAGCGCTTAGACTTGTAGCTCCTGGAAACCTAGCTATCTTTTGCACCTCAGCTAATAATAATTTTGCACTTTTAAGTTATCTATCATATGCTTGCAGAGTAATTGCACACATCCAAAAGTACTGAAGCAAAGTGACTCGGTGTGGAAGGACTACTAGAAAATTCTTTCATAATCAAAGAAGAAAAATAATCAGCTCCCAAGGGTGATTTCATCCTGTCTTAGGAGTGGATAAATAGCTTTCTGGAAGTACCTGTTTTTCTTGCTTAACTGTAGATTTTTTTGCTAACATCAAATGAGCTTAATTCTGTTTCTGTCTTCTAGAACCCTGTTCACTGCAAGTGTGAGCTAGATACTAAATGATGACCTTTGTTGGATCAATTGAGCCCTAGTGCTGAAGGGACAACCCTAAACCTCTCAGCAATTCTCAGGATAAAAAGTGAAATGTACAATCTCCACACCAAAAATTTACAAAAATTTATAGACTTTATATGTCTTTATGCTTAGACAATATTAAAAAAAATAAAATAATCAAATTATTGGACTTAAATGCTTTGTCCCATTTCAGATACTAAGCTGTTATTTGGATCTAATTTTTGTGTCCTGACTGTCAGTATCAGTTTTAACTGGGAAACAACTTTTTTCACTCTTAACATCCTGTATTGATTTTTATAGTTAGTGCCACTTAATTTCAGTAAGTTTTAGGATATTAATGAAAAATGACCACACTTCCACTTGCAGAATCTCTTGTCTGACTGATTCTCCAAGCCAAATGATGTTTGGCTGGCTACACCTTGCATTATTTTAATAGCTTCATGTTGCTGGAAGTGATGGAAGAGAAAGAGAGCTTCACACCTCTCTAAGAAATTATAATTAGGAAAGGGTTCAAGAAATGCCAGAACATCTAAATTTAGTTTTTAAAGTGTCCTTCAGGAATAATATATTTGATGAGAGGTGTACCATAGGACAGTAATAAAAATGGTGGCTATGTAAAAGGAATAATAGGGTTTTTTTTCCTATGCATACTAGAAAACTAGTAGAAAGCAAGCAGGAAACAAAGGAACTTTTTTCTACAAAGAAAGGAAGTTTTTTCTAAACTAAAATCCAGTTGTTATTAACAATTCTCTTTTAACTTTATTAAGTTCCAGTCTATAGTACTTTTAGAATAGTGTTACAACCTTGTAAATATATGGATTTTAAAGGAATCATCAAGAGATTCTTAACATTAACTATTTAAGTGGTGCCACTGTAATGCAGTGCATGTTAGATAATGCTGTTGATGGTAAAATAAATGTAAGCTGTTCTTCTGCTGACAAATAATCTTCATTATATTGTACTTACATGCTGTGTACAAATCTATTGTACTAAATTGAGTGCACTGTGATCACATACCATGGAAGTCCTCAGTTATGTAATGTTCAATAAATGCTCTTGGAAATGATTTTACAGTACTTACAATGAACTAGAATTTCATAAAAAATAAAAATAACTTCTGTATTTTCAGTTGAGCTATGAACTGTCTATATGAAAGATCCACCTGAAATAAGAATTTATGAATGTAAATTAAGCATACAGTAATAGGTATACAATTAAAAAAAAAAATAGTCCTTAATATAATTAATTTTCAAAAGTAGTTCATTGATCATTGTTTATTCTATATATTTCAACATGAATGCCCAGGCTAAAAAATGAAAACAAACAAAATAACTAAAGCATACTCAAAAATACAGAAAAAAAACCCCAACAAGCAACCATACACACATAAGCACACAAATATGTTCAAATAACTTTCATAAACATATTCATAAATGGGCATCCCCCAAAAAAACCCCACATATACATAATGATGTTTCACCATTAACAAATTCAGTTTGTGAACCAAATTTATAGCCTTAACAGGATGAAGTAGCACGACTATGTTTCTATGTATAAAGACATAGTAATAATCATTTTTACATAATGCTTGCTAAATATTGAACTCCTAGATTTGTGTGTGTATGTGTGAATTTCCCATCTAAATGTGTTTACCACAAATTTATACATGCCTGCTCTTTGAAAGAAATTGCTCTTTCCTTACATGGCTCATTCCCTTCCTTTATATATAAACTCCTAATATCAGTTTTTTAGACTTCATTTTGAGAGACCACTCAAATTGAATTCTTCTGAACTCTTCTAATTTCCATTCTATTATTCCCCATAGTCCTTGTCAGCATATGTTTTGGTTATTTTCCTGATCAAGGAAATTACTGTAATTATATGATTATTCAGATGAGGTTGCTCAAGTTTTTGTGATCACACTAACTCATTAATGACAATTCTGTTCATGATACACTATGGAAAATGTTTTCTTTTTTACAATTGCTTTACATTATTTTCCCAGAATCATTTTGTGAGAGCCTGTTCTTTTTCCACTCAGTCATTTATAAACAACAAAAAAAAATAAAAATCCCACATTGTTTCATTGTCCATGATCTCCTGTTTTCTGAATAAAATTCATTCTCATGTTATTCTGGTCCTGAAAGTCATCTAAATCCATCTGCTTAATAACCCAGTATCTCTAGATATTTATGATATTCTCAAACTTAAATCATTAGCAAAAGAATGTTCATTATAAAAATAAAAGACAAAACTCAAGACTATTTTAAAAAACAACAGATACTCAACACAAATAATTTATTTGCACCATCATCTCCCATTCAACATTTTCTAATACTGTTTGCATTTAAGCATGCTCCTTATTAATTTTCTAACTCCTCCATAACTGAAATTAGTAATCAGTCATCTCCAGCATAACTAGCAGGTTTTTTATTTAGCAGTATACACATTAGTAATGCTCAGAAAAGTGGCATCAAACAAATTTTAGTACTCTATAAAATTGCTGTTTTATAAAGAAAGTGGTCATACAATCTAGCAAAGTCTTTGTTTGTTTACCTCAAAGTATATTTTAACCCATTGCTCATTTATCTTCAAATACGTAATCACACACAAAAAAATAAATATTTAAGGCCATGTATAATGTTGAGGTCAGATATGTAAGTTTAGTGAAATGTCTGTCTATTTTCTTTCAAATATACTCAATATATTTGCTATTCTTGAGTGATAAACTTGAATTTATAGATTTATTAAAAATGTTAATTACCAGATCTCAAATGTCATGTTCATGTTCTTTCAGAATCCAAGAATGGAGATTACTTGATCCTTCCACTTAAGTGCATTAAGCATTTTTGATTACCCTGACTTAGTCTCTGGGTTCTATGCAACTTTATTGACAATGGACACGATGCACTCATACCCCTTATAATTTACCTTTTCCTGTTTGCACACGTCACTTCATTTCTCCCTTTATTTTTTTTTCCTACACATATTATTTTAGGCAGTTTTGGGGTATTGTTTGCTTGTTTGTTTTTTAATCAATGGCATGTGACATGCTTCTTGTTGATTTAAAGAATTTTTTGGTAGAAAATTCCTAAATACATTGCCTATTTAGTCATCCATCTCATTCATTATCTACATTTTGGGGATTTGAAACTCCATCTTTGTATATATATATGCCTGTGCAAAATCAGTCTTTCAGATTCATAATTTAAATAAAAAAAATTAACATTTGTTATACCTCATTGAAAGAAATATTTAAGCAAGCATCTGTATTTAGTCTGTCATCTAGGCTAGTTCTCCTGAGGGCAATTCCTCCCATGTATCTTGGCAATTAATCTTGGAATAGGATATCATAGTAGGAAAATGTCCTCTGGGGTATCTGTCTGTCTATCCTTTGGCTTTCTAAGGAATGTGAAATTTTATTTTTTTTTAAATGAATAATTTTGAGAAAATAGAAGGTAAGTGAGAAGAACACTGCCATTGTTATCTCAATAATGTTGCTCATCTGTAAAAAGAAGATTAACAAGAAACCGTATTTCAGGAATGTCAAGAACATAGAACTACTGAAATTTCTTGGAAAAGATAGTATTTTCTCATATTAAATGTATTTGTTTCCAATGGTACAGTCTAAGAATAGAAGGCTTAATTCAGTTATCCATACAAAGGCACTTAGTGCCACTGTATGTGCAGTTACATATATGGTGCTACACAATTATGATATAATAGAATAGTGCAAATGGTTTATTGTCTGTAAGCCCACTAAACCCACTAAGAAACTAATTTCTGTGTATATATGCCCACATGGATACCTCTATACTTTTGTCTTTCTTTTTCAAGTTTTAATGATTCTGACCTGTTGTTTTACATTTGAAACAGAGATTTTTCAAAAGGTCCCTTGATTTAACAAAGAAAAAAAAATAAACTTTTGCAGTAAAAGCTTAGTTCTACAAATCCTCAATGATCTGCTTTACTCTGTGTTCAATCTGTGGCAACTGCAAATGTCCAAGATACATTAAGAAAGCACCCACATTTCTGCAGCATCAGGAATCTTATATTTAATGACAGTGTTTTCTTTACAGGGTTAACAATGAAGGTACTGGAACAACAGTAATAGGCAATGGAAAAAGAGGAAAATGGAAAATGCTTTTTAAGAAAAAAATACAGACTGATATGTACTATTGTATTTTGAAAATTATGAATAATTAGAGATATCTAGAAAGAGAAAAATGAGCCCAAGATATGCCATTAGAGAATCTCTATAGCAGATAGCAGACAGTAGTACAGAAATGTCTGATTTACAACAAAAAAACAAAAAAACAAAAAAACAAAAAAAAAAAAACAAAAAAAAACAAAAAAAAAAAAAAAAAAAAAAAAAGAAAAAAAAAAGCCATATTGAAAACGTATTGACTCTGAAAATGTTTTTTCTTTCTCGGACTGGCACTGTGTTTGTGGACCAAAGCTTACTTTTTGAGCATCTAAGTATTCCTCACATGATGATGTATCTTTGTGGTACTGTTTTTTCAGTGGTACCAGAGGTAATGGCCACAAACAGAGAGAAAGAAAATTCTTTCTGAACATCAGGAAATAGCTTTTTACTACAAGGGTGACTGAGCCCTGGCACAGGTTACCCAGAGAGGTTGTGGATTTTCCATCCTTAGAGATGCTCAAAATCTATCTGGACATCATCCTGGGCAGGCTGCTCTAGGTGTCCCTGTTTGAGTGGAGTGATGGAGCAGATGACTTCCAGAAGTCCCTTCCAACTTCAACCATACTGTGATTTTCATCTTCTGGTTCTGGGGAAATTTCAGTCAATAGAAACTTCAGTACTTTCTGCATCATCATCCACTGTAGAAAGCAGCCACATCCCAAAAAACACTTGTATTGTTGAAACTGGAAAAACAAAGGTGGAGAGAAAACATGACTGCTGTCGGTAAACAGAGTTGCAGAATTAACATCAAGGAAGAAAGAAGACCAATGTAAACAAATTAATAGTGATGGCATAGGAATGGGAAGGTATATAACGCCAAGAATAAATTTGTATTCCAAATGAGAAGTAGATTCCAAATAAAATTTTTAAATGGTAGTAACCTAGAAATAGGTAGTAGTGCTGTTTGCTTGAAGTGCAGGGAAATTGTATCTAGTTGCTTTTAAAGTGGATCTCACACATATAAGAGACAGGAGACAGGGAGTTTCTAGTCTCAATCTCAGAGTGTCAGTCATCCTTTAGGAGAGTGAGAGTAGGTTAAATTCACTGAGGGTGCCTAAACTATTAAAGGCTTGTGAAAAAGTGAGCTCAGAAGCTGCAGCTTTGATTGTTACGCAATTGCTCTACTGCAATAATTTAATTTCAAGGTTACACAAGAAAAACTGGATTATTCATAGGACTATTTCATGCAAAGATACTTTGTCCATAATATATATTTTATAAAAATAACAAAGGATTCAGAGGTCCGAGTAATTGTTGAGAATTTACAGATTTCCTTTCCTACCATCTTGTGAATAAGAAATGGGATGATTAGAAACTCTCATCTTTAATTAAAAAATTACAGAGGTAGTGTAAGGTTGTATAGAGTTTGCTTGGCAATGTTTTCATAGCATGGGGGCTAGAGGGATGACTTCTGCAAGAAGTTGCTGGAAGCCTCCTCCATGTCCAATAGTGCCAGTGCCAGCCAGCTCCAAGATGGACCTGCTTCTGGCCAAGGCCAAGCTGATCAACGATGATGATAGTGTATCTATGATAACACATTTAAGAAGATAAAAAAACCCCACTTGTGCAGCAGAAATTGCAGCTGAAGCGACAAGTGAGAATATGTGAAAGAAACACTTCATCAGACACTAAGGTCAATGAAAAAGCGCTTTAGGTGCTGGAGCAGAGATTCCCCTACATCCTGTGGTGAATACCATGGTGAGGCAGGCTGTTGCCCTGCAGGCCGTGAAGGTTAACAGTGGAGCAGATATTCACCTGCAGCCTATGGAGGACCCCATGCACCCCATCAGGTGGATGTCCAAAGGAGGTTGTGACCTGGTAGGAAGCCCATGTTGGAGCAGGCTCCTGGCAGGACCTGTGAACCTGTGGAATGAGAAGAGCCCACACTGGAACAGGTTTGCTAACAGGACTTGCAGCCCCACAGGGGACCCACATAGGAGCAGTCTGTTCTGAAGGACTGTACACCATGGAAGAGACACACACTGGAGCAGTTCACAAAGAACTGTAGCCCATGGGTGGGACTCAGTGTTGGAGAAGTTGGTAGATGACTGTCTCCTCTGAGAGGGACCCTGCACTGGAGCAGGGGAAGAATGTGAGGAGTTATTCCCCTGAGGAGAAGGGAGACTTTCCTTGTATTTTCTCTCTGTCCAGCTGAGGAGGGGGACTGATAGAGCAGCTTTGGTGGGCACCTAACATGCAACCAGGGTCAATTCACCACAGAGTGGAAGCAGAACAAGCAACAATCTACACATACTGAGATTTTTCCTGAAAACAAAAATTTATTAAATCTTTAATATATTGTAAGCTGAGTTAATTATCTTATCAAATAAGGGTGTTTGCTAAGGCTTAACTATTCTCTCTCTCAGATTGGCATAAACCTCATAACAATTTGAAACTCACTGTGCTTCCATGTCTTTCATTCCTCCAGATTGTTTAGACAGTACAGGATTATAATAGCAGAGATATTAAACATCCCATTTCATTTAATCAGGCTTCAGCTTCTTATCAGTGCTTATATATTTCTATCATGTTTCTGGATATAACTAAAAATAGCTAAACCCAGGATTAGTAGAAGAATATAAAAAAAACCCCAAACATAAAACAACCCTAACTGTGCTGGACGAGGAACATTTGCATAGAAGAATATCATCTGGTTGTTGGAGAAGAGGAAACAAATGCCTGTAGGATGCCTGAAAGTTCAGGTTCTGACAGTAAGAGCTTAACAGGTATGTAATATTATCTAATTTAAGTATCTGAGAACATGCCTGTGATCCTGAAAAATCTGTATCTTTTAATGTAGGAGTTAAGGCTCCATAGACATCTCAAGTTTTCATTGTGAAATGCCTCATGCAGCAAATTTTCTCTTTTTATACAAGCTTAGAACTTTTTCACCTTGACAGGCAGAAGAATTCAATACTTCTACACTGACAAAATAGAATCTGTGTCCAGAAACTGGACATTCATCTACAAAGAAACTCATAGATTTCAACCTACTGGGCATATTCCATGCATGAATAACCAATTGAGTTGTGTATAGTATGAAGCAGTGTCACAGTTTAGGGTCAGGGAAGCCCCCTAGACCTATATCAGATGCTCTCTGTTAACCCCCCTCCCTCCCCAAAGGGGAAGAGGAAAGGAATAAGGAAGAGAGACTTCGCGATTAGAAAAGGAAACTAGAACAGCTTTAATGAAAATGAAATTAATAATAATAAAAAATGGAATATATACAAATATATACAAAACCAGTATGGAACCCAACCCCACTGATGGTAGTTACATCACCGTCACCGCTGATGTTGTGGAGCAGGCACCGGGGGAGTCCCAGACTGGGCCCCGCAGCAGACGGGAGCTGTGTTGAGGAGCTGGATTCTGGTACCGGGTTCAGGAACACACAGACTGGGATCAAAGGCAGAACGGACAGAGTCCTCCTTGGGTACTCCAAGGAAGGAACCGAAAGAGGACCTGAGCCAAGCCAAGCAAAAGCTGGCAAGGCAGTCCAAAAGGGGAGAAGAGCCCAGAGACCCTCTGGATCCCCCAGCTCTAACCGAAAAGAATAAAAGATAATATAGCGTAAATGGGATGGAATACCTCGTTGTCCTGTCCACTCCCCCTTGCAGGTGCCACCATTACTTTTCTGCACCCCCCAATGTGGTACACAAGCTCCAACAGTGGCCTTAGTCTGCATACCAGTCCTTGGTAGTAACTCTAAACATGAGGTGTTATCACTGCTAGAAGCAGACACTGACTGTGAGAACAGGCTGCTAACTTCAGAAGTGCAGTTAATTAGAAGAACTTAGCTGAAAAGTAAAATTACTGAACAGAATTCTGTTCTCACTCAAACCAGGACAAACGGCAATGACCACTTTCTTAATAACTGTCTGGAGAGTGCTTCCTGCTTTTATACAGAATTTTTATATATATTACAGTTACAGAGCTTCAAAGTAACATAAATTAGATAACCCACTTGTGGTTTGGAGTATTCCCTATGAATACTTCAGCATCAAGTATGGTGAAGATCCGTAGATCCATAAATACTCTCAAAAATATTTCAGTTCTCAAAAAAGTATGAAAGATCAATAGGTGATCAATAAAGATACAGAGAACACAAATGAGAATAATCTTACAGCCCATTTTTTAATATAGTTGCCTAGAAAGGAAAGACTTAAAACTGTTTAAATATGTAGCATGGACTATTTGTTAGTCAAAAAGGACATTAATACATCCATCAAAGGAAGAGCTACTAAGTTCCATAAAAGAAAATTATTTAGGATATACTAATCCATACTGTTTCCCCAATACATAACCTGAATCAGCTTCCTAGGCAGTGTGCTAGCTACTTTGAATAATAATTTACTGAAATGCTGAATTTTCTTACACACAGTATAGGAGACTTTAATCAACACAGGGCATAAAGTGGTTAAAAAGCCCACATATTTTCATACCCAATAATGTTGTCCATCTTACTCATTACAGGCTCAACTTCAGCAAATCTTCAAGCACAGTTCTAACTGACTTACCACCTTTTTGCACTGGAGTCCCAGAAGAGATGTGCTACAACAGTTAGTGCAACACATGAAGACCATCTGCAAAAACCTTTATATTGCACTTGAAAATAGCCAGACACATGGAGCTGCAAGCTGTCACTCAAGCTTACAGGTCTGTCAGAATAAATCCCAGTATTGGCAACTATTTCTTACTTTAATCAGAGAAAAATAAGAGGGATTTTTTTTTTTGTGTGTGTGTGTTTAGGTTTTTTGATTTTTTTTTTAAAGGATACAAATAGGAACTTCAGAATGTCATTGTTTTTTATCTGGAATACTTTTTAAATAGAGTATTTGTAAGACAGTAATGACTCTATGTCTAAATGCAAAAGGTACTGTATATTTAGTCTTCCTCTAAGCTAATGTCAAAGAATACCATGGTAGGCATGTACCACCATATTTATGATTACAGTCTACACATAATGATCTCATATATCCTATGGTATCCTTCTGATTGAACACTACAAATGCTGCAGCAGCTGTTAGTCCTATAGTGCTGATCGAATTCTTCAAGCTCTCTACTTTCTCACAATAAATTTTGTAATTAACAAAATATATGCTATGAAGCTTCTAGAAGCTCTGATTCACAATCACCATGCTTTCCCATTTTCATGTATGTAAAATCTATAGATATTTATTTTTTTGGTTTGGTGCATACTCTGCAAACAACCACTGAATCACAAGTTGCCATACGGAAGAGTGTGACATCTCAGCTTATTGAGGCTTGGATATTAATAGGCTTAGGCAGCCTTTGGAATAGTAGTAAAGCAGAAAAGTGTTAATATTTTTCTTCAGTGAAGGCTTTGAATAGACTTTTTGCATAATCTTTTGGTATCATACTAATGACATTCATGGAAACAATGGACCTCTGAACTAATTCAATATAGTCAGACATAGCTATGTGGTTGGTGTTTTCCAAATTAATTACATTAGTTGACTAACTTCCAAGTTAAGTAACCTAATTCCATCTGAATATTAGAACCAAGACAATCCCATAAACATTTAGTTCTTTAAAATGAAGATGTCTAGCTTAAGTTAGTGGCACAGATTTTCTCTATGTTCAATATAAGCTTTCTAACGAATGATTAATTCGTCTAAGATAGGAGAATAAGACTACATCTATATCTGCAAACATACGACTGCTTTACCATTCCTAGATCCAAGTGTGCACATTGTGAGACAACTGATTATATACAAAAGCCATAATGGGATATACACCAGCATTTTTTTTTCCATTCCATTCTCTGCTTTTACCAATATATACAGTATATAAATAGAAATTAAACTTTACATAACAGCTAGCCTTTAAAAAAGTACCAAAGATAGAAATCTGTGTCCTCAACTTGCTGCCTTTTAATGTAAGAGATATACCAGACTTAGATTAGAAGACATACTAGACTTGAACTGGTGTGATATTTCTGACAGGAGAAGTAATAAAAATGATTAATTTTTCCTCTAAAATAGACTGATTGATTGAATATTCTGTCAGATGTGGTCAGGATAGAGATACTGCTGGTTTATATCCTACTCTGTGTTAGATTTCCAACAAGAATTAATGTATGAGGTTAATACAAAAATTGAATATGCTTTAAAAAATAGTGAGGTTTTAAATATTATTACACATATTAGTATAGGTTGCATATAGTATATATTAAATTATATCATTAATTTATACACATAAATATTACAGGAGCATGTAGAACATACTGAATATTGGTTTAAGACCATGGTTTTAGGCAAGTTGCTCACTTCCAGATTAATAAAAGTGGGATTCATTTTACCTTACTTTAGATGTCTAAAGCTCAGATAAAATTCTGGTGAGTGAAGGAAATCATGCAATAAACTTTTCATGCTTTCAGTAGCTGACTAACCCCAACATCCAAGAATAGTGACATGAATCCCACAGTAAAATCTATGGCAATTGAGTAAACTTACAAAGATCTTATTTAATTATATTTAATATTATTTATACTGCTGATTGGAATCACATTATGTAAAAGAATCCAATGTCTAGAAGCAAACTTCCATCTTTCAAGGCAGAGAAATACTTTTATAAGTTACATGATATAAAAGAGGTTTTTGAAGACAAATTATTTCACTAAATATAATTTCTAAATAATTTCACTGAGTAGCATAAAATTTTCTGTAACTGCAATACATATTTGAAGAATATCCTCATCCTCAGTCATTTATGTGGACTTAGTCTTACTTAAGTTTAGATATCTAAAAGATGTTATTCAGACTTCATTTATTGACTAATAGAAGCTTTATAAGAGTGGTTCATGGGGTATTTATCCAATTTTTAGATGGCAAAAACACTAAATTGGTTTCCTCTTAAGATTCTGGAATCCTATTAATCAAATAATGAAAATATGTTGGTAATGATATTTGTTTTAATTGTTTTAAGCATTGCCCTGAGTTCAGATAGCATAGAGTTAATTTTAACCAGAAGCCAGGAATGGTCATCTCAGTGTGGCAAGGTGTTACTCAAATCCATACTGATGTCATGCCCAGTACATAAAGATGGGGACTGGAAAACCCTGGGATAGCTCCCAGCAGGTGTACTCAGGTATGTCGATTCTTTCCTTGTTTCATTGTATGTATTTTTCATTGTTATTTATCAATACTGTTGCTCTTTTTGTTACTTATTTTGCCGTGCTCTTATATTAAAACTTCCCTATCTCAGCCCATCGGAGTTTTGTACCTTGTCTGCCTTTTCTCCTTCCTGGGAGGGGGAGGGGAGATGAACTAGCCACATGGAAGGCTCTAAACTACAACAGCCCCATGTTAAGGACAAAATATGACCAAGGCTTTTCTTTTTTTGTAAAAAAACCATTTTGTTATACTGGATATTAACAACTTATGATCATGTCACTGGGTATGAGGCTAGGCTGGCACATGTACGCGGCCTTAGTGTTAGTGATCTCACCCAATCTAGGGGTGAGTCAGGGGAGGAGACTTGCTCAGTTTTCGAGAATTTTGACTGTAGGGGAAGATGAGGTTTCTGAACCTAAAACTCATCCCTCTCCTGATTTGACCTCTCCTCTTGACTGACAGTACCAAGAACAACAGCTCAGTACTCACCTCCTTTCCTTTAGATTAAAGAGATACATTGTGCCTATTCAAGGTCTCTGCTGGTAGTACCACTTGTGCCTGTCCGATACGCAGCAAAAGGATCAAGATGGCATTTAGGCCTTTGCCCCTGTAGAGTCTCCACAAAAAAATCCTGTTGATCTACCCTTCATCTGCTGCTATGCAGTCTTCCTACCTCATTACTTGTCTCCATCAGTTGGTGTCTGTCTTGATCAGAGTGCACCTCCTGAAGGGGAAGCAGTCAACATCCTGGTTGTCCAAACCCTGGCTTCAGGAGCACAAGACAGTACCTGCAGTCTGTAACTGGACATCTGTGTACTAAGAGTATCTAAGAGTTCTTCTTGAACTAAGGCCTTTGACATGACAGATGTGGTCACAACATCACTGCAGGAGGCTATACCCTGTAGTCACCACTACTGACCCACCAACTTCTGCAGCACTGAGCAGACCCTACAGATCTCCTGTGCATCATCTTTTACACAAACTGAAATGGTAGGTGCCTTGTCTTAGTTACTGTGCTTTTGGTCTCTGATGTTCCCTAATTGTGAGTTAAATAGGAAGCTGGATGTGAGCCTTCCCAGCTCCTGCATAATTTCCCACTCAGTAAGCAACTTCGCACAGTTTCTTTTGACTCCCAGCTGACATAAATGATGAGTTTTTGGCACTCTCCCTTCTGTCTTGTGGCCCCCTTCACCCCACACTGTGTTTATGAGACAATGCATCTGTAAAGACCCTCTAGTGAGAATAAAATTGTTCAACAGCTATCTTTAAGATCTGTTTTTTGGTAAAGGAAACCAAGAGTAAATGTTTTCAAGCCTAAAGGATTCAGGCAATGCCTAAGTGTAGAGATTCAGATTAGAGATCTGGACTCATCTTTCATCCAGCTCTGTGCTGGATGTTGCTGTCATTGAAGTCAAAGTAAAAACAAATTAAAAAAAACCACAAAAAAACCCCAAAACAAACAACAAAAACCCACCTTCAATAGAAATATCATTGAATTTACTGGGAGAAGATCAAATCCTTTGCAGACTCCTACTCTTGCATATTTACAGATCTGAAAGAACAAGGCCTTAGGGGCAGTCACTTTTAAATTTTTTTCCTCTTCACACAGAAGTGTCCTGTTTTGCTTTTGAAGGCTGACTAAATCAATAGTTGTAGTTTGAATGTCTCTTCTTGTTAAGGAATGCAAAGGGGGGGCAGAACTGAGACCATCCTATGCCAAAAAACTTGAGCTAATTTTCATAGGAACCTTAAAAGTGATAATACCAAAGTGACCTTGATGGAATTAGCGAATAACTCAGCGTGCACAGTCATGGAGTTCTGAGCTTCTGATAGAAGTGAAGCGATCATAGAAATCATGTTAAATAAAGCAGCACTAATTATTTTTATAACTACTTTCTTTGTGTCTGGACTAGTCTTCACTCTATATTTGTTAGACTGGACAATCACTAAGAGAATCGCCTACAATGACCTCCAAATTGGGATCATACGCTATAGCCTATGATCACTGCTAGGAAGATGACACTAATGTGGCTCATGGTATAAGCTATCTTGTGCTTTTTCTACCTTGCCTTCAGCATCCTTTAGCTCTAACAAATATGAAAAACACTTCATCTGTCTCCAAAGAGGAGAATATTGAAATACATCCTGTGTTGGTCTTCCTTTGCTGTCTTCTAGTCAGATTGTTTCCACTACACCTGCTATGAGAAAATATGGCTGTATAAATTAAATAATTTTTTTCTGATTTTGTTCACACAACCATTTGGTGCCTACATGAGCACATACACAAATACATCCATGCACAACTCGTCAGAAGCTAGATGTACTGCCAGTAAGCATCATTTATGTCATCAGTACAGATCCATTACCAGATTCCCTTTTTCTTCTTTTTTTTTTCCACATAAACACTCCCACTAGCTCCACATGCAACATTCTTGTATTCTCAGCTTTCTCCCAGTTAGACTGTACTTACCTATAATTTTCCCTCCCAGTTCAGGAAGGATTTACTGACTCCTTTCCTATCCATTTCTACTTCCTTGTGAGCTATCTTCAGCAAGTACACTCTTCTCTCATTTTCCAAGCTTCTGGCAAACTCTTATCTCTCTCTGATCTCTTTACTTGCCTTTGGCCATGGCCATCATGATAGAAGTAAATCCAAGAAAGAAAATACAGTCACACTCATGGGAAGAACTCTAGCTGGTTTTCCCCAAAGCTCATGATAAATCCACAGGTACAAATTTCTCCATTTGGAGACTGGTGGGAGGGGAACAAAGACAAAAAAAAAATAAATAAGAAGAAAAGGAAAGAAAAGAATAGAAGAAAAATAAGGGGAGGGGTAGTGAATTAGGTAGAAATGTTCAGTGAGAATAAAACAGAAACATTTTCCTGACATTTACAGACAACTATAGTGCGTGTACAATGGCATACAGTACAATTACACCAGTGCAGTCTAACAACAAAAAGTGGGTTTCTGTGGATGTGATTAACTTGTTCAAGTTTTCTACAACATGAACTTCTGTCACAGGTTGAAGATTTATTGCAGATTTTTAGGTTTTCATAGTGGTGATCTGTTCCCTTTCTCTTATGGATTTCTTCACTGACAATGGGCACGATCCTTTGCATCACAGAAAATAGATCTACACCCAAAATCCCTTCTTGTAAGGGATAGACTGGTGTGCAGCTGCAGTAGTGTAGAAGGCAAACTGGTGGTGATATTCTGAAGAGTTTGACATATTTTGTGGCTTAGAAACATGTCGTTAAACACAAATGTCATGGTAATATGTTGTCATTGCAAGATCTGTGTAAATAAATGGCAGGCTTCATTACATCACTTTTTCATAATGTATGCAATTATATTGATAGAATAAGAGTAAATATAGTAAAAATGTTTTAAGATGACATGGTAGGCAATTGTTTTTAAAAGCTTACTGTACTTTAACAAGGGATGAAAATATAAAATATTTCAAATCAATATTTTATGGAAGTTTTAGGAGTCTTAGACACAATCATACCTTGCTAACTGATATTATTATAAAAGATAAGTCTAGGCAGATGACATATTTTAGTCAGTCCAAAACTTCCTAAGAACTAATCTTTTTTGTAGTTCAAATTCCATTCGTACTACCCTTTTAAATCCTGCAATTAAGTGGTCATTCCCAGAAGTCATGCCTTTTTAAGGCAGTGCTTTTGAGAATGATTTTATAGAAGCTAGTAGGTCAGCATTTTCAGCCTAAAAAACGCCATTTCCAGAATTACTGTATACTGAAAGCATCACTTACAGGAATTGGTAAAGAAATGTACAGCTTTGTTTCCTCAAGTAGACAAACTCCCGTATAATAAAATTACCAGCATACCTGTGGGTCAATACATGCCTGGATAGCCTAAGGTTAATTAATGTCTTCAGATGAATCAAAATTTAATATGTAACACCAGCACTTACTTTCTTTAAAAAAAATAAAATAATTAAAAACAAGACAAAACAAAACCACAGCAAAACAACAAAACTCACCGTCTAAAACTAAGTATACACCAATATATCTTGAAATCCTTAGCTGTCAAATTATCTATACAAATTACCATTAGGGAAGAGTTCATAAATGCTTTTTCCAGTTAGATATTTTCTTGGGTTTCTTTCTTGGATTTGTTTGTCTACAGGATGACAACAATGATGACGATTTTAAATGTAACTTTTTTTTGTTTTTTTAAACACTGGAAAGGTACAATTCTACATATATTTATATACTTTGTGCATGTATCAATGAAATTCTCAAACAGGGATGCAACTCGGATATTGATTAGTGGGCTGAGAGAAGTGGTGTAACTGAATGATCAATCACATTTCCATACAGTCTGTCTGGATATGTTATTACTACAGACTACACAAAAGCAGTATTTTGCTATGTGCAAAGTGGAAGGGAAAGGGAATGGAGAATCACCTTATAGGTCTGGAAGACCTATACTGCATAGCTGCTGGTGCTGTATGGCCACAAGAAGTATAAATTGCCAGTTGTCACTGCAGGTAAATAAGCAGGTAATGGAGTGGGACACAAAAACTAGAGCAAGAGAGACATTAAATATAGACAGAGACATTAAGTGCGGGGAAACTAATTTCTTTGAAAAAGTTGGCCAAGAAATATTTCTCTGCATAATATGATGGTTAATGAAAAAATAACAAGGAGATAGACTAGGAAAGCTGAGGAGAAAATGGTTTGAGGGTCCTTCTGAAAAAAAAAATAAAAATAAAATCCTGAAGGCTGGTTCAGAAGGGACCACAATAGCTGCTGTATCTGTTCCAGTTGGATCCTTAAGAAGGGAACATCAGTGTGGAATTCACACAGTATAACCAATCCACGATTAATATGTAGCAAAGGTTAAAGAAGAACAGCCAGCCATGTGAAAAAACACATTTGTCTTCTAGCATGCCTGCTTAAGAGGGACGGTGGGTTGAAACTCTCCATTTTCACAATTTCACAGCTAGGAGACAAAAGGGAAGACCTCTCTCTTCTTCATATTTAGTAAACATGTTCCCTCCAATTCCTCTAGTTTATCAGCTACCACGACTTTACAAGGCTAAAGCAAGCACTAAAGTCCTGTGGGATATCATCCCAGCAGACATTGGTTACTGTTACCCTAGAGATGGAACTGAGTTCCAAATAAATTTACCTAAATTTAGTTTTTTGCATGTGCAGTGGGCGTCTGAAATTCCCCAGCTGTTAATAGATATAATCGCTGACTAAGGCTTCATCCACTTGCCCACATGCAGGAATCTGGTGCCATTTCAGAGCCTGTGGGATATTCTTCCTGGCCTCTTGAATCCTGAATGACACATATCTCTTCTAAGTTATGTGTCATTTTCACCCATCCTGGACAGAAGTATTAGATGACTTAGGGCATCTCAGGATTGTTTGGTTTTGTGTAAATAATTTCATCTCTGGATTTCTACTGATTTAATAAAAGTTTAAATACCTTCTTCCTAACACCTAAACACATAACTTGAGCTGTATGACTTGAATCCTAACATGGAAAGTAGATTTAGCAGGATTTAGATTTTAAAATATATTTGTTATGTCACTTGAGATCCCTCAGACTGAGATAGCCCTATGAGCCAGAAGATACAACACAGAGCTGTCACATAGCCAGAAATTTTATTTTGAGCAGCTACTGGAGGCAAGACCTAGAGAATCTAAAATGACTCTAGATATCTAAGCATGGACAATTCAGTCGTGTTAATAATTACTTCCAGGTCACCTCTAAGTCATTGCTCTATTCTACTCATGAGCAGAGTGAGGATCTATCCTGTAAGGGAACATTCTTAATATCTTTACTTTGTCCAGAAAATGAAGACTCAATCTTTACCTTAAGGGATGTGTCTTATTTCATTTGTCAGAATTTCATTTCATTTATACAGCATATAAATAAAGTACATACTAAAAAAGTAGTCTACAGTTCTTCTAGAAGTTTTGCAATTGGACAGAAATAGAAAAAATCCCACCACAGAAAATGGTGAGATGGATACAATAACAAAATAGAACTGTAGTAGTAACTTCAGTCGATTATTTGATTGACAGCAATTTCTTTTTTCTCATGTTTCATCTACTGTCTTGCTTGTGCACATCTCTGTGACAAGATCTTTATGCATTACCACAGAAATTATCTCTTTCACTTGGGAAAGCAATTAAACCAATGCAATTATTTTTATTTTTTCTTTATGATTACTTATGTGTCAAGTTAAGCATCAAAATATGCATGTTAATTTAATACTAGAAATAGTAATACTTGATCAACTGATTACTGGGAAGGCAAAATTGAAGTGTATTAAGAATATCAAAAAGATGCAAAATATTTGTACAGTCAAATTGTGTGAACTTCAGCTTTAACTCACCACTTTAACAAACTACACTACTGATAACTTTGGGAGTAATCACTTCATCTAAGATGAAAGAAAAGTGAGAATTAAGAGTTTATCCAGCTTATTACTCTGAAGATATACTGCATAGAACAGCAATTGAGAAGTCAAGGTTATATCATCATTTGTATCCCTCTTCCTCATCTTCCAAAAGTAGAGATGTCTGATTTTTCAGTTCCAACAAAAATAGAAGACATTGAGTCACATTACCATCACTTTGATCAAGAGAAACTCAGGATATTCTTTTGTTATTAGACATTGCCTTAGTACAGTAGGTAACTATCTTGTAAATCAGGTAAACGCTTTTTAGTGATGATGATAATGATGCTAAAGTTACAAAAAAAAAAAAAAAAAAAAAAAAAAAGCTTCAATTTCTGAGTAACTAACTCACATTTTAAATATCAGAATTCATATTTTGCTTTTAGGAAATATGTTTTCCTTAACCTATCAAATCTTTTTTTTTTCTTGTGAAGGGGTTGGCAGATAGAAGCTGAATTCTCAGGAAGCCATCTTTAATGACTAAAACTTGAGAAAAAGCTACATATAGAGTGCATGATGAATAATCTATCTCTCTATATATGCATGGTTTAGAAGATATGTGCAGTAAAATATTCTAATACAATACCATGAAAACTGAGCCATCTTAATTTCTTAAAATGCATAGAATTTAATATATGCACTACTACTTGTAGTTCAAAATTAGAAAGTCTGCTTGGATATGTAGAAAACTTGAATAAACTCCAGAAACCTTTAAAATACAGGTTCTGTTAAGTCTGAGTTTCAAGCTGAAGTTTAATACAGTTCTGGAAATTGAGTAGCATATGTAATGATTTTTTTAAAAAAAGGAAATATAAATATATATATATTCAAAGTGTTATCAAATGTAATTATATTTCTGAAAGATGGAGAAAAGCATATTAAAAAAAAAAAAAAAGTAGGTTATTTTTATAGAGGTCTTTCCTTTTTAACAGCTTCTTGAAAAAAAAAAGGTTTTCATTTTTCCGGTGGATGTTCCTTGTTCCTTTTAAAAACCTCTCTTCGCTTCAGCTAAAATTGCTTTAATTTTTATTTTCCACATGAAATTCTTCTTTTTCTTGTTATTTTTAATGTGTGTTTATCTTAATTCCTCACATTTTTTGTAACCTCAGAATAAAAACTCATTTAAATATTAATCAAATTTCAAAGACACTATCTTTACTTGTTAATATCTTTGTTTCAAAATTTATGGCAACCTTACAATATTTTAAGATATGCAGCAGAAACATCAGAATCCTGTAGTGTCGGATATTTAATTTAGAAGTGGTAGCTAAAACATAAATCATTACTAAAAGTGTTTATCCATACATAAGGTCAAGAAATGCACTTGGGATAGGCATAGCAGAGGGCAGAAAACAAGTAAAGTAGTCATACATCTTCTGATAAAGTTATTTCCCTGTCCTTGAGCAGATGATACTCCCTGGATTATAGGCAACGAAAATTGTTTTAGTTCATCATTCTGTAAATTATATTAAACTTTCAGATCATTATTCATTAAATCCTAACATACAAAAAATACTAAAATAATTTGAAGTTTGCTAATATATTAATGATGGCAGAATTTTTTTGCAAATTATAAAAAAGAAATTTAGGAACTTGTATTTGTAAAATAATGTTTATTTTTTAACATTATATTATCTTTCTGTTTTCATATTTTATGATTGTCTTTGTTCCATATTTCATATGATTTGTATGAAGGAGATGATAGAGATGATATTTCAATTCATGCACCAGTACATGTTGTGGAGTCTACCATCTGGAAAACATTTTGGCAGAAAAAGACCTGGGGGTCTTGGTGGACACCAAATTGAACATATGCTAGCCATGTGCTCTTGCTGAGAAAAAAAAAGCTAATGGTAATCTGAGCTGTCTTAGGCAAATTACTGGCAGTAGGTCAAGGGAGGTAAGCCTTCCAATCTATGAACAACTTTCAGGGCCACATCTGCAGTACCATGTCCATCTCTGGACTCCTCAGTAAAAAAGAGACATTGCCATACTGGAAAGGATCCAGCAAAGGGCCACAAAACAATGGCACAGGTTGCCCAGAAGAGTGGTAGATCCCCATCCCTGGAAACATTCAAGGTCAGGTTGGATAGGAATCTGGACCCTAGCTGAGATCTAGCTGAAGATGTTCCTGCTCATTGCAGGGAGATTGGCCTAGATGATCTTTAAAGGTCCCTTCCAACCCAAACTATGATATTATTCTATGAAAGAGGGCAGAGCCAGGCTCTTTTCAAGGATGACCAGTGACAGAATAAGAGGTAACGGGCACAAATTGAAACACAGAATGTTCCCTTTGAACATCAAGAAACAGTATTTTTACTGAAGAGAGTGATTGAGCCCTGGCTCAGGTTGCTCAAAAAGGTAGTGGAGTCTCCCTCCTTGGATATATTCAAAAGATATCTGGACAGCTTTCTGGGCAGTAGGGTGGTTGGAGCAGGTGACCTTCAAAGGTCACTTTCAACCTCAACCATTCTGTGATTTTTGTGATTCTGTGGTTGTCACTGCTTAAGAAAATTGCTAAGGTTCATCAGCACTGGAATCAGAATGGAAAACAGAATATCTGAAAGGAAATTAA
Source organism: Actenoides lindsayi (assembly GCA_025331215.1). Lineage (NCBI taxonomy): Eukaryota > Metazoa > Chordata > Aves > Coraciiformes > Alcedinidae > Actenoides > Actenoides lindsayi. Next base: position 42,617 of record WTSP01003023.1, read on the forward strand.
ATGTATCTTTTCCTATCTTTTAAACAAGTCTAATAGAAAAAATACTACCCATTGATAGGAAAAATAAAAGGAAGCAGAAACAGAGATTAGTTCACTTCATTTACTGCCTATTTTACCACTTAGAAGTAATCTTTAATCTCAGGAAACAAACAAAAAAATTCTGTTCTTCACAGTCAAGTGAATATGTCTATACAAAATCAGTAGAGAACAGTGGAAATCAAGCTCACTGAAACTCAGTATCTATGTAGATATATAAGCACCTCAAAAAATTAAAGATACTGATTTTGGGCACTGCCTCTCCACTGACCATGTAATAGTCACATGCATTAAAAGCTAAGCATATTTATCAAACTAGATTCTGTTTCTCAATAACAATTGTCTGAGGATTATTTCTTAAGAGAGGAAAGCTGTGTCTTTTTTCTTAAAGAAGAGAGCATCCACTGAAAACGGGCTGAGAAGGAGGCCAGGCATGGTGCTTAGCACACAATTTTACAGCAATATTATATGAAAAATAGAATGAAGTGATACAAAACTAATTGCATGAGTGGGATTCTTACGTCTCATCACAGCTGTCACTCTTTCCCAACTGACTGCCCAAACTGCTAGAATCAGACTCTGTCTTCTGCTTTCTGCTTCTTGCACCCCTGGCTGACTATGACATGGTCTTGGGAGGAGGGACTTCTGACTAAAAGGGTTGTAGGATTAGTTGATTTTTCTGTTAAGTTTATAGAAATGTATTCATATTATACACCTACACCATACACACCAGTGTTAACATTATCCTGAAAACAATGGAATTAAGGGAAGCTTTTTTCTCATGATTCTGAAGCTGGTTAACTACTGTAATTTCTATCATGAAGCAAGCTTAAGTCTGAAGTTTTTCTCTGTAGCTGTGATTTTATGTGTGTGTGTCTGTGTTTCCCTACAAAGTGAAATCTAAAATCCTTTCTCTCAGTGAGAGTGTTAATGAGATTTATCTTATCTACCTGGATGCTTGTTTTCACAAAACATACAAAGAGTTAATTTATTTTAGATTTTTTCCCTTTCTGTCAAATGTAATAAGTAACAGACTATTAGTTCAGAACCTGCAAGAGAGAGAGAAACAAACAAAACATTTTGATAAGAAGCCGTTGAAGAAAAGTGTCTGTCAAGGTTTAGGGTCAGGGCAGTCTAACAGATGCTCTCTGTTAACATCTTTCCCTCCTTGGAGGGGAAAAGAAAGGGAATAACAAAGACAGAGAGACTCATCAATCAGAAAAGAAAAATAGAACAGCTTTAATTAAAATAATAATGATAAAATGGAACATATATACAAATATATAAAACACCAGTCTTGAACCCAACTCTGTCCCCAATGGCAATTACATCACGTACGCCACTGATGCTGGAACAGGCACTGGGGAAGTACTGGACTGGACTCAGAGGAAGACAGAAGCCTGATTCAGGAGCTGGATTCTGGTACTGGATTCAGGAACACATGGATCAGGATCAAATGGATCAGGATCAAAGGCAGAACAGACAGAGTCCTCATTGGATGCTGGTCATTGAAGAAGAGAGCTTGACCATCATGATCCCTCATCTTTATACCGAATATGATGTATATGTGATGCAATACCCCACTGGTCAGTTCGGGGTCACCTGTCCTGTCAGCTCCTCTGTGCATGTGTGGTCTTTTACTTTCTTCACCCCTCAATGTGGTACACAAGATTGAACAGTGACCTTGGTCTGAACACCAGTCCTTGGTAGTAACTCTAAACATGGGGTGTTATCACTGCTAGAAGCAGACACCGTCTGTGAAAACAGGCTGCTGTCTTCAGACAGTGCAGTTAGTTAGAAGAACTGAGCTGAAAAGTAAAATCACTGAACAGAATTGTTCTGTTCTAACTCAGGCCGGGACAGTGTCCACACAATTAATTAATGGCCTCCACACATTCTAATATTTACATTTATCTTCAGAATTGCTCCTTGGTTTTGATCCCACTGAATTCATATGCAGAGCAGCATGCACATTAAAAAATGTAATTTGAAGCCCTGGAAGCACACAGGAATTGATATTAATGAGAACCCTGCTGGAAGTCACTGCTGAGAGCCTTAGAAAAGGTAAAGCCTCTAATAGGAACAAGACCCCAAACATCCTATGCATGAGAAAGCTTTCTCTTTTTCTTTCTTTCTTATTTTTATTTCTCTCTCTGTATTCCTTTTATACTTACTCTGAATATTTGCAATAAAGAAAAAAAAAAAAAGGAACAGCTATTCAGCCTTAAATGGAAAATACAGTTCCTAGCACTTAAACTTATCTGGGCCCTTTTTTTTTCTTCAGTCTCAGTAATGTTGAGATCAGCCACCTTGTATCATCTGGGTTTTGTCATGAAAGAACATGTAGACTGCAGCTTTTCTTCAGCATATTCAAATTCACCTGGTTCTGAATATATCAGAAGGTACAGCCTGTCATATTTCCTCCAGCCTCAATAGAGCTCTAACAACCAAATATCTGCTCTGACAGCTGAATACCTGCAAGCTGAAGTTGTTAGACTCAAAATCTTGCTGTAAGCCATAGCGAACATACTATATACACAGAGACAAGAAACTATGTCTAGCCTAATTAATGTTTTAACAGTTTTATACCTAGACTGTTACTGAAGACCTAAATACCAAATCACCTAATTAGTGCAGAAAAGTCTAATTCATGATGAAGTCAAAATTGTTCTACAAAGTTAGAACACTATCTTCCACTTTTTGTTGGTGTCATGTTAATCAGGTTGTTCCTCTTAATCCTAAAGTTGCTGCTTCAAACTTCCTCAAGAAGCACAGGTATAGGAAGGGGAATTTATGGTGAGCGGTCATCATGGTAAGGTTTTTATCATATATAGTATTTCCAGACAAAAAAAGCTGGAAACAGGTCAAGCAATAGTCACTTGACCCATAAACAAGTGTGGGAACACCAATTTAGGCCAAGATAAGCTCAAACAAGTCCTGAGAGTCTGCACTTATTTCATTAGAAAGCCTATGGACTTTTATCGACAAGGCAAAAATCTTACTTACCCAGCTAAAAGCTTTCATTAGATTTGTAACAGGAGTAGTCTACTCAGCAAGCAAACCCACTAGAGTCAGTGCAATTGGTAAGATGAAGTCATTGAGACAGTATTGTTTCAAGTGATTTTCTTCACACTGAACCTCACACTTACTTCCTGTATTCTACAACTTCAGCTATTTTAAGTACTTATTTGCATACATGTATGTATATATTCATACAATATTGTTTCAGGTTACAGAAATATTTAATTGCACCATATTTATTCTTTTAAGACATAACATATTAAAAAAAATTCTTTTTTTTTATATGTAAGATGTTGAAGCCCTTGTTAGAAGTGGTGCATTCTTATCCTGCTCAGAATTCCCATGTTAACAGATATAAATTTATGTATAGTTCCAAGAAAATCCATATACAATAGCTGACACAGAAGGAAAAAAAGTCATCATCTATTGTCTCATCATTACAGAGCTGCAGTAATAATTTCAGTCATTAGATGTGGGGAATCAGACTGTTTAAATTACATTAAAGTACATTTTGGACTCACAGAAAGTTAGATAATTTTACATTGTCAGAGAAAACTGCTCAGCTTGCACAGCTTAAATCAGGATCAAATGGTTTATTCATTTATTATAACAACATTCAATTAACCAACATCAGTGAACTGTACATTCAAGATCAATATTAACAACACAACAGATAAATTACAATGCTAGCTATTCATAAAATGCAAATACGCACCTACAGATTTCAAACACTCTTCTGTGACTAATCTCAAGTTCTAAACTTGCTTTCCTCCCACACACTTATTCACATAGAGATGCAATGTGGGTTACAAGCACAAATCCCATCTTCTGGGAGTTGCCCTGTTTCCACACACCTCCTGTGTTTACAAACAGCTTTCATAATTGCTCTCACTTCTTACAACAATGAACTAATGAGCAAGCTGGTGAGAAAGACCTCCCATGAAGTCAATACACTCATCCAAGATGTGAGTACCTATTTGTGATATCCTGCAAGGAAATGTAAACTGCTCACAGTGAAGGATGCTCCATCAAGCCCGGACATGAGTCATGATGCTACAAAGAGAAATCTGTCATTGCCAAACCAGATGTGGCTGCTACTCTTTTACGACTTCTCACTTCAAGGTCCCACACTACAATCATGAACCTCCATGCTTCTTTTATACTTCTTTTGAAGCTGATGCTTTGACTTCCTCAAAAGTCTTTGACTGGTTACTCTTCAGTTTGGGTGACCATCATCTTAAGCAAACTTTGTGCTTGCTAATTTATTTGTCCTTTTATGGGTTAATGGGCAATCACTGCCTCGGACCAGGCAGTTTTGGGTATAGTTCCCACAAATACTGTTTATACTCGAGTTTCTATCTTACCGCCTATTGTTACCCATGCCATATTACTTAGAGGGAGTTGTGTAGACTCCCCTGTAGCATGTATTAAACATGTGCTTGGCAACTGATAATAAAGTATATGATTCTCCATTCTTACAGGTAGTTGTTGATAGTGGTAAGGTCTCCCCTCAGATTTCTTTTGCTGAGGCTAAACAAACTGCAGTTCCCTCAGCCACTCCTCATAAGACTTGTTGTCCAGGCCCTTCACTAGCTTTGTTGCTCTTCTCTGGTCCTAGGCCTAGGGCAGACAGTTTTTTCATGAGAATGCTGTAGGAAACAGTGTCAAAGGCTTGATGGAAGTCCAGGTAGACAACATCCACAGCCTTTCCCTCATCCACTAGGCAGGTCATCTTGTCATAGAAGGAGATCAGGTTGCTCAAGCAGGACTCGCCTTTCATAAACCCATGCTTACTGGGCTTGATCACCTGGTTATTATAAAGGCACTCAGGATGATCTGCTCCATGACTTTCCCTGGCACTGAGGTAAAACTGACAGGTCTGTAGTTCCCTGGATGCTCCTTTCAGCCCTTGTAGATGGGAGTCACATTTGCTATCCTTCAGTCCACTGGGACCTCCCCAGTTAGGCAGGACTGCTGGTAAATGATGGAGAGAGGCTTGGTGAGCACATCCACCAGATCCTTCAGTACTCTTGGGTGTAACCCATCCAGCCCCATAGACATGTGTATGTTTAAGCGGTGTACCAAGTCATTAACTATTTCCTCTTGACTTGTGAAGTTCTCATTCTTCCCCCTCTCCCTATCTTCCAGCTCAGGGGGCTGGGTGTCTAGGGAACAACTAGATCTACTGCTAAAGACTTAGGCAAAGAAGTCCTTTCCTCATCCCTTGTCACTATGTTTCCCCCTGCATCCAATAAGGGATGGAGATTCTCCCTAGGCCTCCTTTTGTTGTTAATGTATTTATAGAAACATTTTTAGATAAAGAGACAAAACTTTATATTTCTGTGTAGAGTAAATCTATACCAATTACAGTAATTTTTTTAAAAGCACAACCTTCTCCCATCAGTCTTTGGTGACTGATCTATTTTCAGAAAGGGGGGAATAAAACCAAAACAAAACCACAAAAAAACACACACATACACACAGAAAAACCTCAAAAAAAAAAAAAAAAAAAAAAACCAAAGGGAAAAAACCAAAAATAATCAAACCAAAAAACTCTTTCCTTAAAAATAAGACTAACAGCCAGAAGGGTAAGTACAACAGACAAGATATGCTACTGGCTAATCATGCAGTAGCTTGTGTATCTTATCAATAAATGGATTTTGTATAAGGTTTTTCTTACATTTGGGAAACTCGGGGAGAATTTCTACTGCTTAGAATGTGTAGCTAGTTAAATGAAATTCTCTATTCCCAAGTCTAAAGTTTGTTCAGATGCAACTGGATTGAGAACATTCATCAGTACGTTAAAGAAAAAAGTAACCCTAGAAAACAATGATTGCAGTTATTGCATAACCCACAAAATAGGATTCTGAAATTTCAGTTTTATGTACATTTTTAAGGAGCATAAACATGCTAAAGGATGAAAATGCACCCACAATAACTTTTTTAAGAACACTTAGACTACATAGAATAAGTACTTTAATAATTGCTTTACAGGATATCAGAATTGATATTTACTGTCATGCTTACATATTCATTAGGTTCCAAGTAATTTTCAAAGAATTAATTACTTCATCCTTTTACATTTCTGAGGGTTTTTCTTCCTTAAATGAGGTATTGATGTATTCATCTTTTGTTTGGATCATAATTTAGTTATGGTTTTTGTTGTTGTTGTATTTTGACTGGAAAATCTAATTATGATTATTAGATGTTAGTAATTCATACCCTCACTTTTTAAAAAGTCACAGTTGTTCAGAAATAGCTTGGGTATAAGAGCTTAATGAATCCCAATATGTATAAAATTTGAGGTATACGTTCTTTCAAATAAAAGATTATTTTCCTCTATATGAAACAGAAGGATTTATAATGCTTCTGTATTTCATGTAGGATTTATGTTTTGAATTTCTTTAACTCATAATCACTTGTAAATTCTCAGAATGCTCATTTTGCCCTCAAAGGAAAGACCTAAATGTTTCTCCAGGCACTATGATGTCTAATTTAAGACATTTTATTATTCAGAACAGACAGTTCATGCAGTGAAATAGCCACCTCAGGACAGGAACTAACCTCTTCAGAATAGTTGAATTGTTCCCTGAAAGAACCTATCCTTCTCCATTATATTGGAAGTTTAGATGAAGTGGCTGTTACTGAAGTGCCTCTACATAGAACTGTGGATACTTGTGAATGTAGTTTTGCACACAAGGAGGACAGGTGCATATATATTTGAAATTTGCAGATCTTCAGAGCTGGTAGCTGTATGACGTTCATCCTTGATTGCACTCCCTGTAGCTTGACTGTGAGCCCCCAAAACCAAGCCTCTTGAGAAGTGTGGACATAGAATGCTCTCAAGATGCTTCTGCTGATAACACTTGCAGATACCTATGCGCACCTGAGGAGCTCTATCTTATTTGACATTAATTGTTACTCTTTTTTGAGATAGTCTTTTTGACACGTAAATTCATTCTGAAAAGGACTGCCTTCAAAGACTGGCACTTCTTCATATCAGGAAAATTGTCATTTTCATGATTTGCACATCATGAAGGATGATGGGATGCTCAGAAGAGTGATTCAGTAGTTCTTAGTAACACTGAACAATTCTGAAATCAAGAGCAACTATATGAAAGCATCAACCATGAAACAGTTCACTGTCCATCATACTTTATAAGGTACATCCCGATTCTCTTATAGCTTATGCAAATTACTTCAAAAATGGTAAATGAAGTTTCTGTACCTGACTGTAACTATTCCTGAAGTGAAAAAAAACCTTAGAGATGCTTACTGCACCTTACTCCACATTTCAAAATTAATTTGAATAAAATCTTCTTCCATTGTTCCCTTGATGACCATAAACATTTTAAAAGTAGTTGCTGGTACCTTATATGATTTATGCTTGTCAGTGTCTGTACTTGGAAAGTTAGAGGCAGCATAAAGAGTTCTTACATATTCAGCTTTCAGGGCAAAAAATACCTAAAGGTTAAATAACTGTTATTTAATTTATTCACAATCTTATATTCTCTGTGGTTATATTTCACTCATATTTCTGAAGTGTTATTCAACATTAAAAGAAAATCTTTCAGTAACAATGATTAGTGAAATGACTTAGATGTTTATTTATTTATTTCCCCCCCCCCCCCTTTCTTTTGCTAAATAATAACAGGGATAATGCAACAATTTTCTAAGCAGTTCTTAGGAAATAATCTCTTACTGATGAAAAGAGAAAGAATCTCAGCTGTGATTGCTATATATTCTACAATTAATTGAATGTCTATTTAGCACAATTGACTAACTGAATCATAGCAGCTCCTTCAAAAAAGATTATATTGGTCTACAGCCATTGTTGTTATGGTTTAACTCTTGTAGGCAGGTAAGCAACACAATCATTCACTCACTCTCCTTCAGCAGGATAAGAAAGAGACTCAGAAAGGTCAAATTGTGAAAATGCGTAAAGCGAGATAAATACACTTTAAAAGGGAAAGACAACGCTGCACATGCAACAAAGCAAAAATAAGGAATTAAATCACTACTGCCCTCAGCAGGCAGGTATTCAGTCATCCACAGAAAAGCAGGGCTTCATCATGTGCATCAGCTACTCAGGAAGATAAAGGTCACGACTGCAAATATTACACCCTTCCTCCTTTTTTCTCTCAGTTTTTATTGATGACTATGATATCATATGGTCTAGAATATTCCTGTGATCAATTTGGGTCACCTGTCCCAGATGTGTCCCCTCCCAGCTTCTTGTGCACCCCCAGCCTACTTGCTGGTTGGATAGCATGGGAAGAATCAGGGGAGGCCTTGATGCTGTGTAAGCACTTCTCAGCAATAGCTAAAACATCAGTGCACCATCAGTGTACTTTTTTATCACAAATACAAAACATGGCACTGTACAAGTTACTGTGAAGAAAAATAACCCTAAACTAAACTAATTCTAAACTAAACTCCCAGACAAAACCAGGACAACCAGTTACAATACTTACATACATTAGTGGTACTAAAAGATTAATCTCATTATGTGTCATGCCATCCTGCTTATATTGGCAGGGAAAGAGTGACTGCTTCTCAGATATAACCAGAAGTGTATTTATTAAATGCTGCAATCATCCAAAGACAAACAGATGGCTGCTATTCAAGCAGAGCAAGGCAGTGATTATATACATCTGTACAATACCAATAAACTCTGATATATCCGGAAGCAATTAACTACTCTTTTAGAATAAAGCAAAGAGTTACTCAGAACAGCTTTCATTTCATTATTTGGTCAATTTTACATAGAAGTTCTAAGTATGCACAAATGGTGTTTATAATAGTGAACACAGTAGTCTTCAATGCTTGCATACTGTGTGCTGTAAAATGTATCTCCATCTCACACAGAAGAATATCATAATTACTTTCTGCCACAACCCACCTACTCTTTCTGATTTGCTGTTAACATGAATTTTTGTCAAGATCACTTTGCACAATTACTAACCAGTTGTCTCTTAGACCTTCACTGGACTGACCTGCCAAAAAGGTTAGACCAAAATCACACATCATATGTCAAGCTTGAAAAATACACAGGAGATAAAACCTGAAAGGTCTTGCCTCAAGACTAATGCTCTTTTATGATCTTTCATGTACTGGTATCTATGTCTATTATTGTATTTAAGTTTCACTGTTCATAGTAAAGAAGCAAAACTTCATCCATCATGACAGCTATGATGGGTTACATTATCCTACTACATTTGTGTACAGCTTTTCCAAATAGACTTTAAATAAATAAATCCTCTCTCTAGAACTACAATCTATTGGCAATGCATTGTTGTTAAAATAAATTATTTTACTATGTCTAACTAATCTCATTTTTATTAACTACCTTTTACTATCCATCCAGCAAGATGTTATTTCACAGATTTTTTCGTATATCCAAAAGGCACATTTAAACAGGGGACTCAACTGCCCATTGTCTTAAACAGTTGTTTTGCCTCTTGGCTCCATTTTGGAACATCCAAGTTGTTATGTCCAGAGAAAATTTGCTATACACAGGACTAGCTTTAGGCAACAGGGAGGTAAGCTAATCTGTCTTAACTGGCCTCAATGTTACCAATATAGTAATGGAAATCCAAGTCAACAGAGAATATCACCTTATTCAATATGAATTTATGAATGTAATACAATATAGTATTATATTTCATGCAGATATTTGATACTAAGCCAAATTATACTAGGTCTCTTTACTTGTATTTCTATAAACAGAGTAGATTTCTTTTGTCTGAAGATAAGTGAACTTTGGTTTAGGAACCACACGATGTGTTAACATAGCCCTCTGAGAATATACTGATTATGAGGAATTCCCGTGATCTCTAAAGCAGTGACAAAGCTTCAAGAGCAGACTTAACTTTCATCATATCAGGTTTAAGTCAAGATAAAAGAGTGTGTATCTGTGTCTAATCTTCCAGGGCTAGTAAATATTCCTGATCTCCAATTAAGTCAACTTATTTTTCTCTGATCTAAACTAGAAACTATTCCAAATATTTTTGTTTGTTCTAAACTATTAATCTGAAATTTAATTTGTTGGTTTGCTTATTTTTAATAATTCTGTAATCTTTGGATCACTTGCAAATTTTCTCAGCAAAGACATTCCAAAACCAAGCCAGGTATAATTGAGACCAGCAAAGGATTTCTCAGGAACTGCATAAGAGCAGGCTATCTTCTTCCTATAACTAGGTTGAGTATTTGTCAGCAAGCTAGTTTTTGTCTCATCTAATGTACATACTATCAATTCCACATAATTTTCATTTTTAATGTTATATAATAGTAAGTCATCTGCTCTGCAGATATCCAAGTATATTTAATCTTCACTTTTAACTCCATCAACCAGATGTAATCCAATACAAAATAAAACTACAAACAGCAGAAAATCCAAAAGGCTTTAAATTTCTCTGTAATAAAGATATAAGGACACACCTGAGTAAATTAGCATTCTTCATGTTTACACAGCATAAGTGTTTATAGAGTCAAATAAAGGAGTCCAGTCTTGAATTATCTGGATGAAATATGATTAATAATGTTATTTTGTAATGAAAAACCTATATCTGTTAATGCAAAAAAAAAAAAAAAGCATTATTATGTTAGATGAATTTTAAAGTTGTAAAAAATATCTGATACATCAAATACCTTCACAGACACATGTCAATTCCAAATACATTACTTTTTCATAGGATATAAATGGGTGATGGCAGGGAAAGCTTGAAAATCCAATTTTAAGTATTTATTTGGTTTCAAAAACAAGAAATATTTTAAAACCTAAAAAAACCCCCAAACAACAAAAAAACCCACCAACAACAACAAAACCCAAAACAAACCAAAACAAATGAACCACAAATCCAAAACAAACAAAAACTAAGAAACAAACAAAAATCCAAAACCAACCAACCAAAAAACCAAACCAAACCAAACCAAACCAAACAAAAAAACCAAACAAACCACAACTTCAGCTCATAGCCCTGGGCTACATCGAAAGAAATGCGGCCAGCAGTTTGAGGGAGATCATTTTGCCCCTCGACTCTGCTCTGGTGAGACCTCACCTGGACTACTCTGTCTAGCTCTGGACTCCTCAGCACAAGGAGTACATGAACCTGTTAAAGCAGGTCCAGAGGAGGGCCACAAAAACCATCAGGCACCTGGAACATCCCTCCTGTGAAGAAAGGCTGAAAGAATTGTGGTTTTTTAGCCTGAAGGCTCTGGGATCACCTTATTGTGGCCATTCAGTATTTAAAGGGGGCCTATAAGAAAGATGGGGTCAGACTTTTACCAGGACTTATGACAGGATAAGGAGTAATGGTTTTCAACTAAAAATGTGTATATTTCAATTGGATATAAGGAAGAATTTTTTTACAACAATGGTGCTGAGGCACAGATTGCTCAGAGAGGTGGTAGATGCCCCATCCCTGGAAACATTTAAGATCAGGTTGGATGGGGGTCTCAACAACCTGATCTAGTTGAAGCTGTGCTTTCTTATGGCAGGGAGATCAGACTAGATGACCTCTAAAGGTTCTTTCCAACCCAAAACATTCTATGATTCCTTGAAAACAACCCCAAACCCTTAATTCAGCATACCGCAAGATAGGAATGTACTAATGCAGGGATTACTGAAAGCACAAGCATAGAAAATGAAGGTTCAAAACTAAAGGTCTAGAAGACTAAAGGTCTAGAAGGTTCAAGACAAATGAAGGTTCAAGACTAAAAACCAGAGGACCTTAAAGGAATTCAGTGTAGAAAAGTGGATAGAACTCATTTTACAGTATATAAAAAGAAAGCAAATAATTGTTCTCAGCATTTATAAAAAGCTTCATATATGGTGAAAATGCAAAGGAGATAAGATGTTCTAAAAGAGTCACAGTCCCTATAAGAAAGTGAATGGGCACAGGATGGACAAAGACAGAAATTTCTTCAAAATTAAGCATGATGTGCCTGATCAGTGCAACTGCTTCTGTGTATCAGATCCTTCTTCTCCTCCAGCAGAGAAAGCTCTGCTTTTTGATTTGCTACTCAGCACACTTTGCAGAATGTATGTAAATATTCACCCACATAACTCATACAGTCAAGACTGCAGGCACATATAGAGATGTCTGGTGCAAAGATTAGCTTTCCAGAGGTGTCAAATGTACTCTAACTAAAGCTGCAATCAATTCTGAAGCAATATTAATTTACAGGAAGCCAATGTTTCAGCAGTAAGAAGTCTGCAATTACTTTGAATAAGAAGTGTTTAGGGATACACTTTCCCACACTTAACAACCTTCTTCTTTTTTATTGTACTGATATTCCAGTAAAGATACAAAATGGGAGACAATATGAAGTGGGAACACAATAAAGAGTTTTGATCGTTTTGGAATCAATTAGATTTTGGACTAAAAACACATTATCATGTGTTGGACGAGAATTGTCCAAATTGGAAATTCAGGCTGGTTTGGTTTTTGGGGTGGTTTTTTTTCTGTTTACCAGAATATCTCTGTTATGTTCTACAAGGAAATGAGAGAGGATAACAAAGTCCTGTCAGTGCAAAGTCTTCATGCCCTCTACAGAAACTGTTTGTCACTCGATTCACTTAAAAATAAACCAGGAAAATGTGCTACTTACAACTTAATTTTTAGTTCATTCCCTAGTTCTGATCTGTACACTTCTCCAAGTTGATTTTTCCAAGAAAATAATGCAATAATGAGACTAATCTTAAACTGTGTGAGTATAAACTGATGGTCTGCTTTGGGATAGGCATAGGCTTGTGGCACTTTTTTATTTAGTGTTATTATCAGGGAGAATATCTCCCTTTCTGATTCTGCCCAGTAACCAAAGGAATAAGTATGTGTGTATGCTTATGATCCTCTTTGGGTTTATACACTTTTGAGAGGAATGTATTCCCTTCAGATTCTGTGTCCTCTGTTTGAGATTGAACAGAAAATAATGATGTAGCTTCACTAAATTTCTTGGCATTAACATATACAATAGAAACTATCAACATCAGTAATATTCTGGCATCTTTCAACTTGCAATCACAGTTGAGGAAAACATTTTATACACAGTTTTACAGACATTTATGCCTTTAATACTAGTCCTACAAGATATAGCTGCTGAGCTGAGAGGACTCAAAATTTATGGTCTTCCTGTAAAAATGGAAAATAGAACAAGCAAAGACTCATATTTCAGTATTAACTAAACAAGGTCTTGCTTTTATATCTGCCTGACAAATTGAAAATAATTCAGAAAACTCAACATCTAGGGAACTAATGTGACAAACTGTGTTTATTTCTGTCCAGCTGAAAAGCGTGCCATCCTAATAAACATACTAGCTAAAACTACCACAACATGTTAAGTGATAGGTAGGTGATAAAACTTTGTCGTGGTTGGAGTTCAAACAAAAGCATGAATGATCTGAAGTCAGTGAGGTTATGAACACATGGTCTTTGCTACCCCAGGAAAATTCTAGCCTTTCTGTTCACATTCTCAGCACCCCAGTCCAAAATTACTTTCTAATTTAACTACTTAATTATTATAATTCCTAACTGTAACTAATATAAACCCCTTATTATTGACTTTGGCTACCGTAGCATGTTTCACGTAAGCAGATATTGTACACTCAGTTATTTTTTAAAAGTAAAAGGAAGAAACAAAATTTTGAAAATGTAACTGGAAAGAAAATAAATCTTATTGCTTTATTTCTCCTTCCTCAACACTTTCATGTGAATATACAAATGTTTTACCTAGCACTGGTTATAAGTTTGAACCTCCTTGCTTAGGGCATGTCAGAAATGAATAGCAGTCACCTTTTGGCATCCTAGACTCATGTCTGGGTGGAAATCTGGTAGAGTATGCTGCAGCACTTCTTCAGCCTAAAGACACAGTTTTTTTCTTAAAGGAAAATGGTACCACAGATCTTTATCTGATCTCAGATGTTGTACTCAAGTCTTAACTGTAAGCTTAGAGAACAGTAGGTTAGAATAGTATTAAGTTAGAGAAGCTCAGGTAAAAAAAAATCTTAAAGATCTCTTTATCACATAGACATCTTTCAAAGAACGTGAAGATATTGAATATATTCACGATTCATGAATCTTTCAGACCTAGCAGAAATTTAAAATTTAAGAGACTTAGATAACAAGAAAAAACCCAAACATGTCCTTGAAAAGACATACTCTTTGCTTAAATATTTCTGGAAGACTTTTTTTTACAACAAAACCAATTACATTTACAATACATATTGGTGAAAATAAAAAGAAACAAAAATCTTATGTTTTGTTACTTCCTGATGATAATTTTTTTGTTTATAACAGAAAACAGACTGCTTGCAGTGACAGTCCCACTCTTTTTTTTTCTTTCCTTTTTTTTTTTCTTCCCCTTCTATTTGTTAATCTTTTTTTTTTATATTTGCTGTAAATCTAAGTGACTTGGTTTATATTGCAGTGTTGTTCAGAATCTCCTAGATGAGCATCCCATCACTGATAGTAATTGATGTTGGCTTCCATGGAAATGCTAATATTGTAGCAGTCAGTGTCAATCAGTCCTCATCAGTTACTTTCACATGAAATATGTGATGGTCACTGTGAAGTCTCTAACAAGTAATCAAGACTACTGACACAAGTGGAAACTCTTAAATTACAATTGTGCATGTATGTTCTTAGTCTTTTTTTCCTGTGTCATGCTCATTTATGCATTACAAATTGGAGTAATATGTAGTAGAATATCTTAACTTAGTGTGAAAATTTCCTTGTCTCTCATATGGAAAAAGCAAGCAAACCTCTATTTTTGAACCTCAAGAAATCCATCACTGTCTTTCACAATGGGATTTTATAGTCAAATAATTGGTTTTTTTTAAAAAAACATCTTCTAATTTTGGCCTTGCTAGTGCTACATTCTAATTATCTGTACCTATAGAAAACCAGTCCTTTTAAAGACCATAATAAATGACATACTGGAAAGATGAAAAGACTGAAAAAATCATGCACTAAACTATGAAGCAATATTTTTGTGGTTTTATTCCCTCCAAGTAGGATAACTGGAGTTACTACTTTTTTTTTGATAGAACAGTGCTAGCCCATCTCCACAAATCTTTAATGATAAAAATTGTCAGTAAGAAAATGTGGTCTTCATAATTCTCCATGGCCTTCCAACAATGAAAGTAATATCGATCTCATTCTAGGATGTCTACTAACTCTTTCAGTCACCTAATATATTTGAGGTTAAAATAGGAAATATTATCATTTACAGTAAGACTTATTTGGAACATACTGAAAGTGTAAAGTATCCAAATCACATTTAAATTGCCTAGAGGCTCTTTGCACTGTCAGTAGAGAAAAAGAGGTCTTAGGGCTTGTGTGAATGCTTTTCACAATCTTCCTTATGTATTTCAATCAAATGCTCTTGAACATTTATTTAAAAACCTCTGCTTATTTTACTTAAGTTGGAAGCAGTCCCTACACTGAACAAAACCCATAGCTATTAGTAAGCTTTGTCTTGGTTTTTTGAGACTGGAGAAGAGAAAGCTAAGGGAGTTCCAGTTGCTGTCTTCAGCTACCTGGTTGTGATTATACAGAAGACAGAGTCAAAGACTTCTTGGAGAAGCACAGTAAAACCCCAAACTGGACCAGGTTGCCCAGACAGGCTGTGTTATACCCCCTTGGAGTTTTCCCTGACTTGGCTGAATGAAGACTGATCTAACTTTATTGGTCCTTACATGAGCAGTAGATTGCACTGAATGATCTCTCCCTACAATACTAAAATACTAACTTTAAATACAGATCTTACAGAAATGGAAAAAACCCGTTCTATTTAAAGGATATTGAGTTAGTAGTATTTAAAGTTTATTTGGTGTTGGTTTGGGACTTTTGGAGAGAAGAAAGTTCTTTCTTTTTTTTTTTTTTTTCTTCCTTGAACTTTTAAAGTAAAAACTTCAGTTGAGGTTCAGCAGAAATTCCATTTTATATGTGGGTACACCTAAAATAAGGAGACATTGAGGGTGTGTTTATGCTGTTAAACAAAAGAGATGTAGACACAACCCTTTAAAACCTTTTTGAGACTAAAAGAAAAGCTGTCTTTCTGGTTTTTGATCTGTTTTCTCTTGCAGCGAACTACTTTGGTATTTGTAAATTATGAACCTCAGATTCCATTTTACAAGATGGAAGGAGAGAGCAAGATGTGGATATATGGGGTGGTTGAGGGTGCGAGAGTCCAACTTATCTGGTCAGATTCTGTTGAAGGACTAGGTAAGATAGTTGAACCTGGTGTAGTCTTGGCCTTTTTACTCTTTGAAAGCAGTCCCTAGAGCAACCAATCCACATAGCTGTTCCTACATCTCATCTTGGGCAAACTCAAAACAGAGGAAGGGAACACAGAATCATAGAATCATAGGATGCCATCAAGCCTGACCTTGAATGTCTTCAGGGATGGGGCCTCTACCACCTCCATGGACAACCTCTTCCAGTGTTCCACTACACTCACAGTGAAGAACTTGTTCCTAACATTCAATTTAAATCTATGCTTCTCTGTATTAAAACCATTATCCCTCATCCTATTGCTATGTGCCCTTGTAAACTGTCCCTCCACAGCTCTCTTAAATGCCCCCTTCAGGTACTAGAAGGCTGCTGTAAGGTTTCCCCAGACCCTTCTCTTCTCCAGGATGAACAACCCCAACTCCCTCGGCCTGTCTTCACAGGAGAGGTGTTCCAGCCCTCTGATCATTTTTATGTCCCTCCTCTGGACCTGCTCCATCAGGTCCATGTCTTTCTTGTGTTGAGGGCTCCAGAACTGGACACAGTACTCCAGGTGAAGTGTCACCATAGCAGAGTGGCAGAACCACATCCTCCATCTGCTGGCCATGCTTCTTTTGATGCAGCCCAGGATGTGATTGGATTTCTGGGCTGCAAGTGTACATTTTTGCTCTCTACAATTACCTGAAAGAAGGTTGTAGTGAGGTGGGTGTTGGCCTCTTCTCCCAAGTAACTAACTATAGGACCAGAGGTAATGGGCTCAAGTTGTGCCAGGGGAGGTTTAGATCAGACATTAGGAAAATTTTCTATGCTGAAAGAGTGGTGAAACATTGGAACAGACTATCCAGGGATGTGGTGGAGTCACCATCCCTGGAGGTGTTCAAAAAACATGTAGACATGGCACTTCAGGACATGGTTTAGTGGTCATGATAATGATACCCTAGTATCAGGCTTTGAGGACATCACTCTGGATTTACTGTTTGTAACAGTTTCACAAACTGTTTGTTTCACACATTAAAAACCACTGCATAGAAGTTGAAAACAATCAGCTGAGTGATGGTCAGTTATTGGTGAAGGGAGTGGTACAAACTTGAGACCTGGGAAAAGACTGCTGTAAACATACAATAAAAATCAAAATCTAAACACAAAAGAAACACCCAGACAATAGTATGAGGCATCTGTGTGACTTAGGAAAGTACTATCCTTCAGTATCACACTGTACATAGTTCAGGGGGTGAAAGCCAAAGGCTATGAACAGTCTAGAAACAAAAAAAACTCTAATAAAAGTACAAGATCTCAGATTTTGGACTGTTACTATGGGAATAGCTGTTGCAGAATCACCACGGCATTGCCAGAGAGGCATGTGCTGCCTGGTCTCCCATCCTGTCTCCAAAGACCTTCATTTCTTCCCTATGTCTACCTGTTTCAGGCAGATCCTTGACTACTCAAGGACCTTTTGACCTGCTAGGCAACATTCAAGGTCTGTGTGCAGAAGCAGAAGTATGTATCTGATGTATTACTACTTTGGACAACACAACAACTGTTTCACTTCATTCATCTTACTTGCTGCAGCAGGAACCATCTATAGAAGACTTGTTTTCAGGCTGTTTTGGAGACAGCCTAAACAGCCATGCATCCCCCAGCAAATACAAGGCTTCCTCTATTCATGACCCTTGCTACTGTTCCATGCATGACAGGATAAGGTCCAAACATGGAACAAGTCAAGCCTCATGAGCAAAGCCATCTTTGTGGGTGTGTTTTTTTCAAAATTATATAAAGCAATAAAAGCAGTACAGGTTTCCCCTATAAAACTGTACCCTGCTAGTGTTAAAAAGAATCAGCCCAAACCAATACCTTTCAAAATTAAATATAAACACATCTTCAAACTATGACAAATCTGTTTTGTATTCTGCGTTTGTCAGTTTCATTTATCCATAAGGGTTAACTGTACATATTAGTAATTAAAATCATACCATATAGCTAAGTGATCCAAACCCCTTTTCTGTTCAGAAAAGTTATGACTATGGGCTGGCAATTGCTTTGACAGGAATTGTTTTTATAAGTTAGCACTGACATCAGACAGAATAGGTCTGTAAGAGAAACTTTCTCTATTTTCATCACTAAGTAGCTTGACAAAATCAGTACTGATTTTCTCTCTTGAAGATGTCCAGAGACCATGCTCTGGAAGTCAGAAGGAACATAACCACTAGCCACCTCTGAGATTAAATTAATATCCTCCTTTCTGAAAAATCATTAAAATACAAAGGTAATATCACTAATAAAATAGGCAGAAAAATGACATCCTTAAAGGCAGCTTATCCTTGATACAGACACTTAGAAAAGAAAAAAAAAATAACCATAGTTGATTAAATACATACTTAAATATTAGAAATTTTTAAAAACTGTACCTTTATATATTACTCACATTTGCATATATAAAAAAAAAGTGAGCACATCTTAGATGATATATGAATAAATCTCAGTAACTTTCATAAGTGTCAGTGCGTGGGGATGTGGGTATATGTGTGTACATGCGGAGGTGTGCAGTTTAGCATGTATACTGTTCAGAATTTGTCCTAGAGTCAACTCTTACCTATAATATTATAATTTTTTTTTTCCCGTATTACCTATTAATTTACCATATTTAACAGAATACTCTGAAAAAGAAGAGCATAAAATTATTTCTTTTTGTACATTGTTTGGCAGCTCTACTACCTGCCATGATTGCCATCTGGCATATTTTCTGTCAGGATATTCCACAAACTACAACAGCTCTTTGTGGAAGTGGATGGCATGAGAATTTTCTTAGATGATATCAGTGAGAGGGGAACATAAGACAAAGATGAGGGCTATGGATGCTACAGGATGACTAACTCCATTCTAGGAATCAATTTCCTTAACTATTCTTATACCATGGTGATCAATTTTTGACCATACAAGTCTAAGGATTGCGTTGTGCATAAAAGAGAAGGTTGTGGGGAAGAAGGAGTGAAGGTTACATTTAGTCTTGCTCTAGAATGGTAAGCCAGATGTCTTGTTGGTATGCAAATATAAGTCAATCATGTTACTTTATAAATAGTGAACAGCCCAGGGCCCATTGAGCACTCCCACTGCACACCAGGCTGTCCCCTTGAGCAGGGACACCTCTGAAGGTTACTCCTTGAGGTTGAGAGATTCCTTGCACAACAGATTCTCAGTAAGTGATTAATAGCATGCTAAACTTTAAAATTTTAGTTAAGTGATATAAAGGATTGATTGTGCATATATAATCCTTTAGACATGAACTGCTGACTGAATCTGGCTCAAGGATTAGATCCAACCACATCAAAACTCCTTTCTGAGAAGGATGTAGAAAACAAGGGTATCCTTTCTGAATCTCATGACTCGACAGGAGGGTCTTCCTGACAGCTTTTTCTGACCCTGTCCTCTACGCAATAAATAATCAAGTGTGCCTTGTCACTGAATCTTGTTAAACCACTGTCACATTTATCATTCAACTTTAAATCACTCGTTTATATCAATTCAGTATATATTTGCTTCTCTCTTAAAAGTGAAGCGTATGACTCCATCTATAACATGATTACATATCCTGGTTCACTTGATTTACCTATGCAACACAGGGAATGCTGACTCATGTAGGTAGAACATGTCCTAGACCATGTAATATATGATGTGCACTTGCTACACTGAAAATTTCAAATAAACAAAAAATAAACACAAAGAAAAGCCGACAACTTGCAAGTGATGAAAATTATTTCAGTCAAATCAAGTAATTATTGTTAATTGAGATTTAATTATTAAAGAAGAAAAAAAAATGAAGTAATACTATTGTGGAAAATAGTAATAATACAATTAAAGCTATTCTACTTATACTTCCTAGTGAATCCCCCTTTGCTGTTATGTTTCACTTTCCATTGCCCTTCTGAGACCTAAGGTCAAGGGCTTCAGTTTTGGGAAGAGTAACACTCAGCTGCCAATATTGTCTGTTCTCACCCAGAAGAAGTGTGATTTTAATGATAGGGTTTCTTTTCCATGAGTAATATGATGTTGATGGTTTCCTCTTCCTCACTGTAGGGTTCACTTGGGGATATTTTTATGTTTTCTAGCATACTTTTGCAACATTACTTTTTCTTCACTGATCTGCAGCTCCACAATACATCCAAATCTACTGTATATGCAGTAAAGGAGTGAAGATGCTATTGGTTTTGGCTGTGGTAGAGTTTATTTTCTTCATAATATCTTGTATGGTGCTATGTTTTAGCTATGTATGCTGTGCATCCTGTGAGGGTAGGCTGAAGATGCATAAGTTGGGAATGAACATGTTTAGGACAGCTGACCCCAGATGACCAAAGGGATATCCCATACCATATGACGTCGTGCACAGCAATAAAAGCTGGGGGAAAGGAAGAGAGAGGAGGGATGTTCAGAGTTACAGAATTTGTCTTCTTAAGTAATGGTTATACAACCCTGCTTCTACACCAAGCTGTTCTGCTGCAATAAATATTGCATTCTATATGACATAACTTCTTGTTATGATAATGGTAAATTATGGTAATGTAACTCAAAAATTTGCAAAAGTGAAAAAATAAGGAAAAAATAATCAATCACTGCAAGAGCAGTAGCTGTACTTTGACATGCTAAAAGAAACCTCCACACAGATCAAGACAGCCCGGAGAAAACCTGGTAAACCACAGTTCTGAGGCCTTGCAAAGTTGGTGCAAAGCTGGTGACCTGTTATGGCCAATGGCAATAATATGCTTAGGGGGTGACAAGGCTACATATTCTTTAATCAGTCATTCATTCCATCCTATCAATATTATGCTATTTGCCAGCATAGTGCTACCTTTCCATCTATCTTTTCAAACAAACAAATAAATAAATAAATAAAAAGAAGCTTTTGTTATTTTGCATAAGATTTCACATGCATGTCAGCATTGACTGTACCAGAAAATTTTATGTTCATCTTCAACTATTTGTAAGGGGACATGGAGCAACTTTATATGAGACTAAAGATGCAGCTGACATCTCCATATGTTTGAATGAAGCTGGCATGAGAGTTCTACCTCACTACAGGCTGTTCATACAGCTGTTCAGAAAAATTTTACCATGTCACCATCTTCTATTTCATCAAATGACAAGGACAATTTTATACCTGGGGCACCTAGAAATATACCAGGTTGAATACAAGGAGGTAGGTTATTTGAAATATTCTATTTGAGGCATCCACAGTATGTTTGAAAAAAATTGCCATATCATGTTCCTGGTTTGAACAATAGGTAAATGAAGGAAAGAAGAAGAAAGTTCTTCTCTAAATTTAATATAATTTAAATACAATATAACATAACCTAAAGTTGTGCTTTGTCAAAACTCAAAGCACAACTTTCTAAGGGGTTTTGTTTGTTAGTTTTCTAATATTTTTTAATCTCTTTTATCTCTTTGTACATATATTATTTACTTAAATTCAAACTTATTCACAGAAATTTTTACAGCTCTTAAAATAAGAAAATATTTTTGTTCTACAGTAATAAAATTTATTTATGCCTAGTGTACATACATATTCTCCTGTGGCAGGCCATGCAATTTACAGCCTTGAGCTCAGAATCATCCATTTGGAGTGAGATTTCAAGAGCAATGGAATCAGCACTTTAATGTTGCACCTGTGCTTCAGTGAAATGTCATCTCAGTGAAATGTTACCAAGTAAAAGGACTGATGTCCTCTGTTCAGCTTCAGAATATAATCTAGAATGAAGAGCATGAATGTGCTGAATATTATCTAAAAATCAAGAAGTCTTAGCAAATTTGTTAGGTAACTCAGTCATTTTAAGATTTTTCAGCTCATAGACAAGATACAGAACTTTAACAAGATCACTTTACCCTTGAAAAATACATAGCATTGCAATTTTAAGATGGAACAACTCTAGTACTGGTCAGGATCTCCTCTGTATTTTCAACTGGAAGAACAAAAATAGCCATGCCCTGAATGAATAGATTACATAGGACCTTTAAGATTCAGAACTGCATCTGTCACACATGATCTATCAATCTGTTTTACGGGGTATTATTTCATGATGATATTGTATGCTAGTTCAGTGGGAATGAAACAAAACTGTTGTGGTGTCAATGAAACTCTATAATTTTATTATATCTAAATTACTTTCTTACATAAAAAGCTTTGTTTGAACTAATACTGTATGCAGATGTAAAAAAAAAAAAAAAAAGCTCTGCATTTTGACTCTGTATTCCTGTTGTCTTTATTGAGTTATCATTCATTTCAGTTTTAGTAATACAGTATACATCATGAACACCTTTTATCCGACTGCAATATTTCATCACACAAACAACTATTACACTTTTAAAGGAGTCAGCAGACAGACTTCAGATCTGCATAAGGCTCAAAAATGAAATGTCAACTTGATTAGTTATGAAAGTAGGAATGAGTGTATAGAAATGAACACTTAGAGTTTAAAATGACTCAGTCACACATCTGTACTGTCAAGCAGCTATCCTAAACTTAGATCTCTAATTAGAATATTTATATATTCTGTTGCTTTTGGTTGCAAAAAGATTCTTTCTGGTATAAGCCTAATATAGAAATATCATATAGAGTTCTGATTTCCCACATAGCAATTCAGGATAGGTACTTTCTTAGCTTATGAATCTACATGCAATAGAAATTTATGTAGATGAACTGCTGACAGTTACTGGATAACACATTAGTTTCTGATTTTATTTTCCAGGATGAAGGACAGCTTCCTGAGATGTTTTTTAATAAGAAAAGCTAGAATTTTGTCTGTCAGCATCTGCGCTAAACATTCAAAAGTGCTCAGCTAAAGTATTTACAGGGCTTGTGGACCAAGTGAGACATAGTATATTAAGATGTGCATATTTCTTGAGTAATAAGTTTTCTGTTAATAGTCATCTTCCACTCAGAAGAAATATCAACGTAGACACATGACATGCATGAGGTCAGAGTAATACTAACTACGACCATGTGTAGGAAACAAAGAAGGTGGAAGAGATATCCCAAGACTGTATCTGTGAGTGCTTGCAATCCCACTTACCAACTGAAAGGATCAATGACAGAAGCAATTTATAGCTGCAGCAGAGATGATGCCTTCAGTTTCAAAAGAAAAGGGTCAGAGGGTGAGGTCTTTAGTGCTAGAAATGAGACAGTGATACACTGCAAGCTATATAATTCTTGCAACTTGCATAGATGTAATGGGATTATCTGCAGGAATTGTGATGCTGGATAATCCTTCTGATAGATCGAATGTTTGAAAGTTTGGGTTTTGGGGGTTTGGTTTTTGGTTTTGGGTTTTTTTTTTACCTTTTGGATGTGCAGCTGCATCTGGAATGGGGAAGTTAAATGGTGTCAGTATCATAACGCTACAGGTGGAACGAGCAATAAAGAACACAGTTTGGTCATCAGGGCAATAATTTTGTTAAAAAAAAAAAATGTTCAGGATGAAGGAGACAACCTCTGACATAAGGTATGCTCATCTGAAACTCTATATATTAATTTTGCTTCTTCATGAGAATTCTTCTTCCTAGCCCTGTAAGGCTTGCTTCAAATATAGTACAAAGAAGGTGTACAGAGAAACAGATTCAGTTCTGTCATGCACTTGAGTGAATACCTGAAATGCCAGGCAGTAGAGCTGTGAGGCTTCAACTTATCTTACTTCCCATCTACCTTTCCACACTACTCAATCATCCATCTCTGATGCATTCCAATCCAGTTAGTTGCTTCAATGGCAAAATTTGTCTGTAGGTTCAGAATCAAACCTTAACAATAGAAAGGCTAATAATTACTTTAACCAGCCAATATATTTAAAAGAAAAAAAAAAAATCTGAAATATAACTACAGAAAATTTCATGCTAATCTTATTAGCAAGACAAAAATAAATTTAGAAAAAATATCTGTTGAAACACAGAGGAATAAGAATTGTTACAATAATTTCTTTGGTAAACTGTTCTAGATGAAGCTACAGCTATTATTGAAAAACATTATCCTTAAAGTATTTTTGCTATTTTACATCTGAAAGAAAATCCCTAATATAAAAAGAACACAACAGAAGAAAATAAAACCAAAACAAAACCCCACAACCGACCAAGCAACAATGACTCACATCAACAGAATGCAAAGGAAACAACATAAATTTTGAGAGGAATGTATAAATGGAATGGATAATCTTGATCTGGTATACAGTAAATGCCAATAAGGTAAAAAACTGTGATTATCATTTGGACAATGAGACAATTTTCATAAAAAGCACTTGGAAATCAAAGACATTGTATTTAGTTAATTGCTTTCCTTGTTTTAGTGGTAAGCTGTGATTCAGAAATGTCAGAAGAATATTATAATGAAGTTGCCAGTATTTCAATAAATAGAATGAAGCACAGTATACTAATACAAATTTTCTTTGATAATTTTTTTATTACGGGGAGGTAAAGGCTGAGAGACAAAGATGGATGATATGTAGCTATAATGATTTCCAGATCTAGGTATCAGATCAAGGTCACAGAGGCTGCAGATTCCTGATCTAAGTTAAACATGCTACAGAAGACCTCATTAATGCTGTTCTTCTCATACACCTGAAGTGGTCATTCACATATCTGAAAAATATAACTTAGGTAAAAGTCAATCCATTCCATGTACCATATAAACAAAACAGTTTACTAGATAAACCTTTGATTTAACATTATATTTATTTTTCTTGTTTTAAGAGTCTGAACTTCACATCAGTCTAAGGATATGATTTATTTACCTGATTTGAAATATCCCACAGGTAGGTACCTAAATCCCTAAACCCAAGTTCTTTGTTCATGTCTTTATTTAAAGTCAGAGTAAGCACTTTTAGAGTCAGTCATCTAATCAAATTTAAAGGTTAGTTTTAGGATGTTGTGATTGACTCCTGGAGGTGCCTATTTATCCCTTCCAATTACAGTCCACTTACCTTAGCTGACTGTCTCTTACAAAAGCCTGTTACAGAACTAGGCCTAAGATTCCAGCCACTAGTACTGACTGTATTTTTCCAGCAATTACTAGAGACTGTATTTTTCAGCAAACTTCTTGTTTTCTTCCTTCTTGAAGTTTTTGCAAACCTTTTAAATGAGGAAAACTGTGACTTTTTTTCCTCTACAGAAAAACTGCATTTTAAAAACATATATTCATCTTTTAAAATGATAAAATTTCTTGAGTTGTATAGTTTCCTCCAGTTTTCATTGTACTAATGTGACAAAGGACAAATTATTTTTGACCTGTCATTTCATCAGAAAACAAATACCTACCACAATCTATCCACAGCAAACAGAATTTCTGTACATTGCAGTTTATTCCTACTTCTGTAAGTCTGACAGATTTATCCTTAGGGTACAATCATCTCACACAATTTAAGTCTGAACTACTCATTTCTGACTCCATAGTCATAAGAGAGAAATAGCAATTTGTTTTTACTAACTTAGATGCCTATGTTGGTACGTAATGAATCATCATCTGGAGACAAATAGTTTAAAATTTTGAGGCCACTATCCTCCATAATTTATACTCTAACAAAAAAATTGGATATATATGGATCTTTATCAGGTACTGCCAAAATGTAAATGTAGCCAGTATTCAAAAGTATCATAGTTAGTCTTCAGATTAGAGGGTAAGGCAATGTTCTTGATCAGGTAAGAACTACAGAAGAGCTACAAAACATATGTTATATGTCATAAGGCTGCTTTCAATGTATTTATGTAAGATAACACTCTTAAAGAAGTTTAATGATCACATCTAAACTACTTAATTATTGAAACTGACCAGAAGGAAAGTGCAACTTCCATCTAAATCTGCAAGAAAAAGTCTTTGTGACCATGTGACCCTTTTGTATTCCCCTATGTATTTTTCCATCTTAGCTATATTATTTACTTTTCTATGAGCCAAAAAAACCCAAACAGGCAATGGCAGATTTTATGAAGAAATGGTTTGGATAGCCAGTTTAACTGAGGAAGGAGGTTTACCATTTATAAACCCAAACCAACTAACAAAAAAAAAAATTTGGCAAATATTAATTTTCAAAGTTTCTATTTTAAATGACATTACAGTGTACTGTCTGAGAAGGGCTCAGACATAAAGGCTGTTAGTTGGAAGCAGAGAGTTGTAAAGAATGCAAGTTTTAAAGAGATTATGGAGGAGAATTCTGATTTACTCAGTTCACTAGCTAGTGAAAAGCAAACTTTGATTCCTATATTTTATTGTTCTACTTTTTTTTCACGCTATTATGTGAAGTAACTTCCCAGAGTGAAATGGAAATTCCTCCTACATATACACCAAAAATGATTTATTTTGTTACATTGTTCCTTTTTCAATGTCACTACGGAAATTACACCCACAAACCTGGCCAAAACGAAAACTGAAACAGAACAAAACAGTAACACAAGACAATAAGGAGTTTAAATTGTTTGCATTGCAGTCTCACCCTGAAGCAAAATACATTTTTGTCATCTTTTTCTTTTGAGAAAATGTAGCATTTGGTGTTGTTATACCAACTAAAGCATAGATCTACTCACATAACAAATTGATTTTAGATTAGAATTCTGTATTCAAAAGCACTTAGCTGTGTAGTTCTGAAAGAATTCATAACTGGCATTCCAATTCTGTCAGAAAGGAATTCCTGTTTTCCACCCCACAGGTACTAAAATTAATTCTCCAATGATGATGATTCACAAAGTGAACCCAGAAAAGACCCCTCACCAGCCCACCCAAATTAAGCAACCAACAAAATAAATAAACAGAAAAGACATCCATGAAGGAAAGTTACACACATTGATTGTTTTGAATTTCCTTTCTGATTAACTGGTAGATTCTAACTATCCATTAAATTCTCAATTTGCACTAAATAAAACCCTACCACTAAAATTAAATTTTATGAATGAAAAGTACAGTCACCAGGGTTTGTAAAGCCAGGACCTGTTTAAAATAATTCATAGCAAAATAGCAATATAATTGCTTTTTACATCCCATGATTCCATTTTTACAAAAAAAAACTATTATCTGTGAAGATGGGTAGACCATCTATAAATGTATCTTTTCTACATTAAGGCTGAGAAGTTTTTAATAATCATTAAGAGTATTTGAAAGGTAGCTCCTAGGAACATTTCTAAAATCAACAGCCTATTGTGGCTGTTACTGTACCATTACACAGAACAAAATACAATACAGAAGCTGGGCACAGCAAACTCTGAAAGAGATACCTCAAGCCCCCTGTGAAGAATCTGCTTTTTTAGCTATCAAGTTTGAAGTGTAGATAATGACATAAAAGTATTTTTACTATTTTCTCTTGGGAGATGAATGCTTTTGCTACCTCTCATTTATAGTAGAAATGTTTGCCTGTTTAACATTTAAAGACAACACCTTAACTAATTTTTGTAAATGGCTTTTGGATACATTCAATATTATGATTATAATGTGTTCTATATGTACCTGCTTAATATATTATTATGTATGAAATAAGAATATTGAAGAAAATTGCATTGTACTTAAGGACTATATTATCATGAAAAAGGGATATATTTTGTTTGACAAATATATAACAAAAACTTTGTCTTAAAGTTACTTCTAGACCATCTTCAGCAACAAGGTGTGTTTTGGGCATTTTGTTATTTTTTTATATATTTTATATTTTTATATCTATAGGAGCAATGGTTTAAGGCATATCATGACATGCAGACTTTCAAAATAAAACATGGATGGTGAGGATATAACTTAATAAGTATATTCTGTTTTAGAAAATAAGATTTTAAAAAACCAAAGAAAAATGAATCAACATGAGAACTTTAATTTCTAACATTTGTTTTCTTTTATTAGAGGGTATCATGTACTGAGATCTGCTACATTTGGGTCTCTGCTTCACTAAGGAATTAATACATGACATATTTAATTATATCAGACTTATTTCTGAAACTGATGATTAGATAGTAATATTCAGCTATAAAAGCTGTTTAAGCTGAGATAACATCTATCTGAAATTAAAGGATTATAGTGCAGGACACTGTACCTATACTGCACCTATACTGCACCTATACTGACCATTTTGAATATTTTGTTGCTGAGTTTTGTGACTCAGTGTAAGTACAAACTATATTTCCAAAGTTAAGTACTAAAAAGAGAATAGCATTCGGGAACTGTTTGGCCTGAATACAGCAGAACAAGTAGATTATGATGTATTACTAACTAAGCGTGTATACAAAAAAAAATTCTGATACAGATTTGACAAATATTTTTCTTATGCCCTTTGAAAAGTTACCTTTTGGTAGGAGCTATTTATTCTTCGGAAACTCCAGACTTTGCTACTTCTTCTATACTTATATGACCTGCCTACTGGCTTTCATCACCATCATTACCTCTGTACTACGAGAAAAATACCTTATTTTCAAATACATAAAACTTAGCAAGTTTTGGTTCAATCTGTGTCTATGATAGGTATCACTTCAGATTTTGTTCTAACAGTGAGGTTCTGTTTGCACACAAATAATCATATCTGTATTCCTAATGCACTGCACATGGCTTCTCCTCTTACTGAAAACTTATCTATAGATTAATGGTTATTATTTACTTAAGTGTGTTTTCCATACTTTTTGTTTTGTTATTCGGAAAGTAAATATTCCAAGCTGTTGAAAATAAAAGGGAAGGGAGAGGAAAAGTAGAAGAGGGAACACAAGGGGAGGTAGAGGGGCATGGAATGGAAGGAAAACCAAAGGAAAATGCAAAAAGATAAAAAAACCTCAAACAAACATACAAAAAACCACCCATACCACATAAAAACAACAAGAAATGTGAGCTTGGATGATGGATAAATTGAGTAGGAAGCTGTGAGATACTTTTGCAGGAAAGTGAGATGCTCAATGCGGTAAGTGGAGTTCTTCAATCATTAACAATGCCAGCTGCACTACTAAATATTCACTTAGACATTCAGAAGTGGGCAAGTCAGTTTGGAATGCTAAACAATCCTACAGCTGTTTTCTGCCATCCTTTTGCATTAAAAATCACGCTTTTGTAGGGAGAAAATTTATATTACATATGCCAGTGTTTTTCTATCAGGAATTAAGTAATTTTTATTTTCTGCGGTCAACTAAAGAGTTAAAAGTCTTTTGTTATGTTTTCCTTCACCACTAACAGAATCAGTTGTGACTGGACTGTGTTAAACTGCAGGCATTTTTTGTCAGAATCTGAGTTTAATCTTTATTTATACAATGAATTACTTTTCTCCCACTTCAAATGCTTCGTCTGACTTCTAGCGCTATCTCCAAAAGAGGGATTAGTCAGTTTAGCAGCTGGGAAAAAGAAGAGACTGGTCTTTATTACGTTTGTCTCCTTTCTTGATCAAACCTCCCATAAGGCCCATGCATTATCTTCCAACATTGTGAAGATCATTGGAGACTTGAATACTACTTGACACTTGGATATATTTTTGTAATGTTCAAACTGCTAATGACTTACTGGTGTTTAGGAAATGAACCATACCCTGGGAATTAATATAATAATAATAATAATAATAATAATAATATGTTCAGTAAGTCCTAGATAGTAATGTCACTTACTGGCTGCCTGGGGACCTGATTCAGTCATCTAAACATAGTTTCCCAGTTCATCTGAGATGCCCTAAAGCTCACTCTCCAGAAGGACACAGGTCTCCTATAGAAACTGTGTCCTATCTTTCATCCGTGTGCAAGTATCTTGGATTCTGCAGAAATAGCATATTTAATAACACTGGGCACGTTGGTCTAACAGGAATAAAAATACAAAAATATACTTTATATATTTCAGTGTATATTTCCTTGGTTGTGTAAAATCAATGTTCTTCTTTCAATGAATTATCTTCATGAAAAGAAAGGAGCACATTCTAATGGTATACCTATATAGAAATACACACATAGGAATATCAGGGTCTGTAGAAGATATTCTCTCATTTGAGTAATACTGCAAAATAAAAACCCTTTTTGTTGTTTTGGAAAATCATGTACTGATGTCAGTAAGCCCCAGTAAGCACTAGAAGAAATAAAAGCAGAGCTGGTTACAATTTGCAAATGTGGGATGTGCTTCAGTAAAAAAACCAAAAACAACAAACCAAACAAAACAATGAAACAATGAAACAATGAAAATTAAATCTAGACTTAAATTTTACTTTGTAAGAAGGAGCAATCATGAAGATGTAGTGTAGTACATTGGAACAGAGATCTGTCAGTAGTGTTTCTGACTTTTTTAGCAACATTAATAAAACAGAAAATATCAGTGTTGCTATTATTTTTTTTTTACAATACCTTAGGTTTTTAGTATCATGAGTGTGCAGGAAGCTTCCTAGGGTGACTTCACTCAAATGGTGTCAGGGACACGTCAGCATTATGTCTAATCAGATGCATACATTGAAGCATGTTACACATCACAATAGTACTTTTGATTGTAGCAAAAGTTTTATGGATTTGATATATACTTATCTTTACAGGAGACCTTTTTATCTACCACATTGTCACTGCTGGTTCACTGCTGGTGTTCCTCATTTTTAAGTAGCATATAAAATTGGACATGCCTATAAATCTCTATTTCTGTAATACGGTTATATTGTTAAAAGCAGTAAATATTTCCCCTTGATGCATACGGTAATTTTAGCACAGTTGCAGTACTTGGACTTCCACTGAGGCAGATTTTACCTGTGAGGGAAATCTTACGTTCACAGTAGATAGAATTTGTTTTCCTTATATTTTGATTGATGCTCCTTCTGTTTTAATAATAATAAAAAGGAAAAATAATAATAAAACTGTCTTTTGACAGAAGTGTCAGAGAAAAGATGACTTCAGTGTTGCACTTTCAGAGCAGCAATTCTGACAAGCTGACAGAAGAAAGCAAACACTGCCACCGGCTGTACTGTACCTGCTTTTTAGCTGAGCAGAAGCTACAGCATACTGAAATATGTCTGACTCAATCACCTTTGAATGGACTTAAAACAATTACAGTAAATAATCATACAAATAAGTTTTCAGACAGTTTTAAAAATATACATTGCCAGATTTTACAAATTGTTTTATATGTGTTGCATCATTTCTATAAGCATGGAAGCTAGGAAAACAGTATGTCAAAACGGTCACATAGATGTCTGGTTGTCTTTGGACAGAAGGTAAGCATGATGTTGACAGTTTGAATTTGGCCTTGGTCATGTCTTACAGAGACTCATTGGACAAATCTGCCTACGTTTTCTTCTCTTAAAACCTTTTACCTCTGTACATTTAAGAGGTCAAGACCATGTATTGAGCAAAATACATGTCATTAGTTTTGCGAGGCTGCTGTCTATCAGCTGCTGCTGCCTGACAAGGGGCATCTTTGCAGAAACAGGTAGTGCAAAACAATCAATGTTATTTTGCTAAGCAAAACAGGTGAAACCAAGTACCTAGCATCCTCACCATAGGTATGCTAGCATTTCTTTTTCTTTGGGCTGGCTGTAGTCTGGTTCTTAGCTGTACAACATTCAACGCATTCCCAAAAGGCAACCGTGACTCCCCAAATCTTATTTTGTGTCCAAGGAACACACCACATAGATGGCACTATATGAACTTATTGTTAGTCCTGTTAATGTTTTAACATCCTAGGAGCCTGAATTATCTAACTGATACAGAAAATCTTCCTTAATGGCAGAGTCTAAAGATCTCTACTAAGAACACTAGCCCTCCCCCCTGGTGTTATGCTTACCAGGAGAAGTGGGGTCCCTGCCTCAGCTTGATGATCCTGCTGATTACTCTGGGACTGCGATTCTCATCTGTCCCTCTCACTAGCTGCACCTGGGACCCCATGGGGCAGGTGCCCCATACACACTGACACAAAGGGCTTTTGTTCCTTCCTCCGCAGGGTCTGTCAAACCATGGCCCCTGGCCAGCCAGCAGCACTCCCTGAGCCAATGGCAGCTCCTGACAGAGCTACATTTATGTCTATGCCACAAATCTTACTTAGAGTAACTCAAAGAACAGATCCCTTTCAAGCAGTAAGTACTCTGTTTTTCACAACTCCTGTGGTCCATGGTTGAACCATATATCCTACAGAATCCTGGAAAAGTAAGTAAAACTGAAGAAAAAACAACAAACCAAACAAACCAACCAACAAACAAAAAACCCCACAAACAAACAAAACCAAACAAACCACAACACCCCCCCCCACATTCTCAAACAGTCCAAAGACGGTTATTACACTATAGAAATACTGTCTCCAATGGGTTATAAAACAAGACTTCTTTGAGTAATAGATGTAAAGAAAAGCTGCAGCTTACTAAACCAGTACAGGATTAAAACACAGGCCTTTTGTATCAAGTAGCAATGCAAGGAAGAGCAGGGCTCTGACTAGAGCCAGGCAGATCAGTTTGCTGTCCTTCTGGTGACATGATCCATCGAGTTTGATACCTTTGGCACTTAGTGACGCTCCACTGTAGCCTGCACATTCCACTGTGTTAACAAGATAGAAACCTGTTTGTGTTTCTTCCTGTTACTTATTAGTGTGATAAAGGTGTCAGCTGATGTTCGCTGTGGTTGCACGGCCATCTGTTCAGGAGTAAACAAGTCACTTGGACACTGGAATAAGCACCAAGAAGCTTCTCTGTGTTAGTGCTTCTGCAGTAATCCCAGCTACACAAAATGCAGTCACCGTTTCAGACATTTCAAGATAACAGTCTGGCATCAGCTTCAGATATCCTGAATTTACCTGCATAGAATCATATCCCAAAGCAACTGAGTGTTTTGTAAGAGGAATACTGCTGATTTTGATGGAGAAACTCCTCCACAGATGGCACATGTTTAGCTACATTTATGCAGTTGATTGCCCCAGGATAGATTTTATGCCAGCACTCTTGCTCCATGTGGATGTGTTATTTTAGTGTTTTTATTCTGATGGATAGCTCTTGGAAATAGATGTTACTTATTCTCTGACCAAAGGCTTGGGCAATTGACTAATCTCAATAATGTTCCTTGAACACTGGAAAGTGTCAGAGTTGTAAATAATTGATCTGGGTTGTTATGACATTATTTTTCATAAATTTGAAACAAACAGAAGACAGCTTTCCTGGTTTTATACAATTCTGTGATTTCATTTTTTTTTTCTCTGTAAATTATAAAACAGACTGAAGTTTATTGGAATTTTCCAAATGTATATAAAATAATTATTACT
>WTSP01003025.1:5486-26088 GCA_025331215.1 Actenoides lindsayi
GCTGCGGGGGGGGTGCAAGGGGTGGTCCCGGGGGGCGGGGGGTTTTTGAAGGCTCCTTCCTGGCTGAGTGCAGTTAGGGGAGAGGGGGGGGGGGGTGGAGCAGGGTGCGGAGGGGGCAGGCAAGTGAGGAGAGGGAAACCGAGAAAATTCAACAGAAAACAGTGAAAGCAACGAAAAGCAGAGCGAATTCTGCAACAGACCTGATGGGGGATGAGTCGCTGGACGTAGAGGAGGTGGGCATAGGACTTGATGGTGCGGAGAACATGGGCCAGGACGGTGAGAGGGGTGACGTTGGGCTTGGATTCTGAGGGCTGCAAGACATAACCAGATACCTTATCAACGTGCAACCACAGAAACAAACAGCAACCGAGAGACAGGCAGACGACATCCGACGATAGCGAGTGCCTTGGGAATATTCAGAGCATGAGACACGGCTACGAAATGAAGTGCCAAGACCTTGGGAAACATTTCAAGGCCAGATCTGCATTTCTCTGGACAACAAGAGCTGGATCTTCCAATTAACCCCTGCTCCATCATGCCATCCAGGGAGCCCGACGCTCCGAGCTGGCTCGCTGCTGGCAGCCCAGACACTTACCTGCCCTGTCTTGTTTCCCCATCTGCTGATAGAAAGAGCTGGTGGGATTTCTGGAGGCTGCTGATGCCTGCGAGCAGCCTCCACCCCCCTTTTGTATGTCCATTGCGGTGGTGTCAGAGCCCGGGCCCCGACCCACGGTGCCCAGCCACCAGCACCTCCTGTTTGCATTTCTCACCAAACGGGTCTCGGAGGCTGGGAGCCCAGGGGAGCTCCTTATCGACAGGACAGAGCCAGCCAGGGCTGGCCTTTCCAGGCTGTCACCCACCTGAAGACAACCAGCAGGAGAAAACCTCCAGCCCACAGCACC
Source organism: Actenoides lindsayi (assembly GCA_025331215.1). Lineage (NCBI taxonomy): Eukaryota > Metazoa > Chordata > Aves > Coraciiformes > Alcedinidae > Actenoides > Actenoides lindsayi. Next base: position 6,389 of record WTSP01003025.1, read on the forward strand.
CCACAGGGGTCTGCAGCATCAGGGGGCTGTGCTGGGACCCGAGTGCAAGCGGCCACCTCCCAGGTCACGCCATGGCTCTGGCCCTGCCTACCCACTCACTGCTGGACAGATTCCATTGATTTTTTTAATTTTTTTTTCAGTTTTACACTGAAGAACAATTTTCCCCCTCACGGAAACTGCTCTTGGTTCCTCACTTCTAAAGTACTGCTGTCAGCTGGCGTGGGAGCAAGTTCCTGAAGTAGTAAATGCACACACAAGTGTTCAGCTCCTTCGAAACTGATTTAGGTCATTCCCAGGTTCACCAAAAGTGATTATTGTACCAAAATACCAACTTGAGTCTGATTCATCTTCTACTTTTTCTGTGCTGCGCAACTGATCCAGATTCCCTAACTCAGATTGTAAACTCTGTCCCTGATAAAACACCAGAAGAATCCCCCCCCACCCCGAAAGTGCCTCTGTGAAAACAAGATTTGTAAAAGCAACGTGATTTATGGGTTTTTTTTCTCCGAGAGACAAATGGTACCTCTGACCACATGGGGCTGTGATGAGGTGGGGATTGAGTGCAACCCCAGAAGCAACCTCTGGTGTGTTCCCATCCTCATCCTCATCCCCATCCTCAAGCTGGGGGGGCCCGAGGGAGAGGGGAGGGCTCCGGGGGGCTCCAGAGCATGTGGGAAAACCTCAGCCCTGCAGTAGCAGCAGTTCAGGGGTCCCTCCAGACCAAATGGGCGTTGGAGGGAGGACAAGGGCTGCACCAGGACTAACAGCACACCAGAGGCCGCGGCTTCATCTCTTCTCCCTCGTCTTGGGGAGCTGGCACTTCTCCGAGGGGAACAGGATGGACTTGCTGAGCCGCTTTCTGACAGCAGCAGAGTCAGTCCCACGGTGGAGGGAAAGGTGGTCCACGTGCGGGGAGGGCACAGCCCCCCTCAGCTCCAGGCTGTAAATACCCTTTGTTCCAAATACCTGCCTGGGATTACAAAGACCTTTTTCCCAGATACGTTTAACTCAGACTGCCTCTCGTCACCCTGCGGTGTGCGGTGATGTGCCTCCTCCACGCTCGAGAAGCAGCCTCCTGAGAAGCACGGCTTGGACCAGGGGCCAAAAAACCCCCAACCTCCAGGAAGGACGAGGGCAGCCCCCTCCCCGCAGAACCGAACCAAGCGGGCAGCACCGGCACCCGCGGGGGAGGAAGCACAGACAGCAGCTCGAGCCTCCAATAGAGAGATGTCTCTGGAGGAAGGGCGGGGGGTTAACCCATGGGCACCCAGCAGGTGTTAGACCACAACAGCACAAGTTCAGTATTTCAGCCCTTTAAGCCCAGAATGAAATGTTTCGTAGATTAACAGGGCAGAGAATATAACAAACGTTTTCCTTCCCTTTCAAGCTGAATGTAAAATCTCAACCTCTATTATTTAGGAGAACCACCCTCCCCCAACACCCAAGAGGGTCTCTGGGAAATATTTATGACTACTCTCGAATTTTCTGCTCTCTTCTCATTTCCTTCCCTTCAGTTTGAGTTACACTTTAGCACCTTGAAAGGAAAATGCCACTCTTGGCACACCAGCTTCCCTCCAGCTCTCCCCTCTGTGCAACCCACACCCCGAAGCCTTCCTCGCCCAGACCAGGCTCACCTCTGGCTATCCGGGTCTTCTCCCAGCACCGGCACGTGCAGAGAGGCTGGTGACTCTCACCAGCAGTTCCCGCTGCCCTTCCACGTGCCCGCCAGCAACGCTGGCAGCCAGCTCTGGCATTCCCTGAGGGTGACAGCTCAAAACTGAAAGGATAGGTCTGTGGATTTGGTCCAGTTTCTAGGGGGGAATGTGTCCGTGTCATAAATATCACCACTGCAATGGCACCTCGAGGACGCTAAGGAAGGTTAAATTGTTGGCCTGAACTACTCTGAGGTCCGTATCTGCTTCTGGCCAGACTCTTGGCTGCTTTGCTCCTCGCAGAAGCTGTGTCACTGGGTCTGACAGAAATTAATGATTTCCCTTTGCAATTGTGGGCTATACCTTTATTACGTCAGAGGATTACATGCATATCAGATGCGATCCAGCAGTGAGCACATCACAGCTTTCACAGGAGGGCTGTGGAACAGGGGGCGTTCACAGAGGGACTATTGACAGAGATCCTCAAAAATCTTCTCCTAATAACTGTCAGTATTTAAAACCAATCTTTTTGCATTTTCCTACCATCGAAATTGTCAGCCTTTTGAAAAACCGAGCGATTACCTGTATTGCTTGCTCCTTCACAAACCCCTCAGACCTCGGTACTTACCACACATCAAACCCATTCCCAAATTTAAACAGAAGGAGGTGCCACAAGGGCCACCAAGTCAGCCCAACAGCGCACAAATTAACCCCTGAAGCACCGGCTCTTGCTGCTGCTTTCTCTGTCTAGCAGGTGTGGTTGTGTGGCCACTGGTGATGACCTCCAACCTCCCCATAACCCCACGAGCTCCAGGGCAGGTAGTTTGGGGTTATTTTCTCTGTGCATTGCTTCTGCCCTCTAATGGGGAGAGCCCGGTAGACGCTTGGGAAGACAGGGCGAGTGCTGTCCTCTGGGCAGCGGGAACAAGGACGTTTCCTTCGGCAGTGTTTGGGAAGGCAGAGCCTGTTGGTTGCAATACCAGTAAGCCATGCTCCCTGGCTCCATACGGCTGAGCTACTACAGCGAGCCTCCAAGTCGGTGCGTGTGTGCACGGCCGGTGGAGTTGGAAAGCAGGGGTTTATCACCCGGAAAGCAGAGGACCTGCCAGGTGTGCCTTTCTTCTTACCGTGGCCTCTCACCGTTTACGTAGACTCCTCCATCCTGCTGATCTCAAAAAGCTCTTCAAGATACATGTTACCTGCTCCATGAAAGGGCTTTCTGTAGGCAAAGAGCCTCCCGGGCTCCAGCCCCTGCTCCAAGGAGGCACCTTTCCACCAAACCCTCTGCAGGGCAGGATGGGTTCTAGGACAGCTTAGACACCTCTGGCCATCAGCCCATCCTCTCACTGGTTACAAACCCAGCAAGCAGCAGTATCTACTGGACTGCAATGGCCCCATGCTGGGGTAAGAGAGAGCAAATGAATGGCAAAGCAACGTCCTCTCAAAGAGGAGCTTGGCCAAGGTGGGCCTTGGAGAGAGCAATGAGCTGGTGACTGAACCATGGCTGGGTTGTCCCCCTGAGAGCGGCCACTGATACCCACCAGCCCTCCCGCCGCCTCCTCTGCAGGAGGACATCTCTCTGGGTGTGCCAGCAATGGTGGGCCTGCATCATGGCACAGCCACCACCTCTGCTACCAACCCTGGTCCTCCTGGCTGCTTGATGGAGGAATATCTGACCACACAAGGCTCCGGGACTAGAAATTCCCGACGCACGTTTTGAGATGAAATCATTTTAAAAGAATGCAGCTCTCGCTGCCCATCAAGTCGTCTCTGTCAACGCTGCACCAACTGCGCAGCCTGCTGCGCTGGCCGCAGGGGTAGTGCCACCACTGGCTCTCAGAGAAGGGTTAGTTCTGCGATGTCGGGAGAAAAAACCCTTCCGGCAAGAATCGGCCCGGGGGTCAGCCTCTACCTACGAAGCGACCACTAAATTTTGTGGGGACTTTGGTGTCTCTGGATGCCTGCTGGCAGAGAAAACACTCCCTGTGCCCACCTAGACAACAGAGAGAACCATTAGCTAATGCCAGCATGTGGGGTTTTAAGCACGAAGACCATCCTGTTTCAGTCAGGTTGCTCACAGATGAGATGAACGTGGTCCTATGATGACTGAGCAGCCTCGCAGTCCTGCTCTGCAAGTCCTTCCAGCACGTTTCCTCAAGAAGAACAAATGGACATTCCAGGACCTGCCCGAGCTGGCCCGCCCAGCACCTACGGACCGCGGGGCTGCGATGCACGCGAAGGGTTCATCTCCCTTCCGTGAAATGCAGGTATTTATTTTCAAGATACTGCTGGAGTATCACCTTTCTGAGCTTATGTGACTGCAAGACCTGAGTCCCATCTGGCTGGAGATGTCAGTGCACCTGGGCAAACAGACTATTCTGAGGTCGCTGGCAGTTTGGAAAGTGGGTTTTTTGTAGGATCCAATTTCCTTTCTTTTCCTCATGGATAGAGCAGGGGTGGTGAGAGGCTTGGGGGAATTGCTGGCTGCTGCCTGCAGAAAGCAAATGTCATCTGGACCATTTTTTTTTCTTCTTCTTACTCAGGAGGACTTTGCGAAGGGCTCTTCCTGTTGGGTGCATAGTGGGAAACAAAACAGAGAAAAAAACGCTGAGAACCAAAAATACCTGAAGCAAGCAAGAAAGAAGTGGCTAAAATCAGAGTCTTCCAAGGCAGGCATGGACTTTTCCCCAGCAGAAGCAGCAGAGGGAACTCCACGGGTCTGTAGCCCAACATGTCCCAAGGCTTTCACCTTTCCACCTGTGCCCCTCGAGAGCAGCGGCCGTGAGCTGCGAGGAGGGAAAACCGCCCGGGCAGGGAGGACGTCGAGCTCCCGTCTGCCCCTCTCACAATCCCATTCTTCCTGCAAACGAGTGAGCTGAGAAATGGCTTTAGGAGCTGAATCCTCCTCCCTGCTTCCCGTGCCTGCTGCACACGCTGCCGCTCTGATGGTTTGTTTGCTGCCTGAACATGCAAAAACATTTTTTAAAAAAAGCAGCAATTCTTGTTTCCAGACTCCAATCTCCTCTCTGGTTGCTGTAGCTAAAAAAAAATAAATCTCTTTTCTAATCCCTTCTCATAACCTGCCTCTTTGTAATTCTTCTTCTTCTGTAACCTCCCTCCCCAGACTGCCTCTGGAACTTTCTTCACACAGCTCAAGTCCTCAAGGCGTTTACAGGTCTGAAGAGTTATTCTCAGCAGGGTTTCCAGACAACTTCTGCTGCTTTGTTCTTCTGGCTGAGAGGACACCAGAACCACTTTAAATATGTTTACAACTTGTTGGGGTTTTTTTTTTTGGAACTCAGGGCTATTTCTGACACAGAACATCTAACATCATGAATGGGCACAGTCTACCAAGGAGTTAAAGCCCTTTCATGGAATCACCTCAGGAATAAATAACAATATTCCCATTCTGACATCATCTATACCTGACTGCACAAAAATACATCAAGAACCACCCAGCCCTTTACTTCCTGATCTGTTCCTATATAAGAAAGCTGCAGAACACCAGGCTCTTCTCAAAGCTAAGTAGAAAAAAACATCATAGCATCATTTCAACTCTGCTGACACAAGGCCAGGGTTGCAGCTCACCAGCGGACACGGCTCGGTTGCCTAAATGGAATGGGAGGCAGCCTTGGCTTGAGAAGCTCATGAAGTTCATGCAGTGCTGTAGGTCCTAGCAAAGCTCAGGGTGCAGATGGATGGGCTCTAGCAAGTGATTCCCCAGGCTCCGGCAGCTCTGCAGGTTAGTGATGGCACCACACACGACCCCATATATGTGACCATTAGCTCACAGGGCTTCAGACTAGCAGGATGTGCCCTCTGCTTGATACTTTAAATGCAAGAAAAACGATGTTAAGCTTTCAGGAGTGATCTTGCTGCATAATCATTCAGGTGGAAAACAATGACACGCTTAGGGAAACAAGCAGCCAAAATGCACTGTGGTCAACATCACCTGACCAAGCAGGTCCAAAAAAAGCTCAAACCTCTTCAGCGTGGACTTCCCCACATCTCCATTTACTAGCTCCTCTGTCTCCATGAGCACAGACTACAGGATCTCCTCTTCAATACTACGGACGTCTCCCTCTTTGCAGTCTTGAAGATGCCTGGCACATTGGTTTGTCCTGTCACTCGGCCGCTTGGCTTATTTCCCATACGTAGAAATATCTCCCTGCTTTAGTCATTTCATAAACCATCTAAAAGCTTTTCCACTTGAGTAAGAGAGAGACTGGGAAGAGCTCTGACTTTGGGAAGGAGAGTTGGAGTTTTTGTTGTCCCACTTAATAGACATTTCCATTTCCAAATACAGACAGATGATGCTTGATGTTTCAAAGGGATGCAATGACATTGCTGGCTTGGCATAGCCTTCTGGCACGAAGCTCAGAGGCCGATGTTAATGCTGGAGAAAGGCTGAGTGAATAAGCAAAGATCAGCAATGGATGGATTTTCAGCGTGAGTAAGCGTTGGAGACACTGCGGAAAGGAAGCTCGCTGGGCTGGCGGGTACGTGTCTTCCCCCTCGGGTGGGATCCAGGCAATGGGAGCATCATGACATCTTAATACAGAAGAGCATTTCATTAATGGTTCCACAACTCGGATATAACAGAGAATTTCCAGTATCACCAGCAAGGTACCACCCCAGCAACCACCGCTCTTGCAGGAACGTCCCACCAGCACCGGGACAGGCAGGAAGAGATGGGGCAGGGCAGTGGAACAGAGGCAACCACAGGTCCACACTAACGTGTCTCTGGGTCCCTCACGTCACCCCGCTCCACCAGTTGCTGGGCACCTCTATTTTCTGCACCCCCTCCCTGCCTCCCCTCTGCTCAAAAGGCTCTCGGCAGACTCAAAATCAAGCCGGTGGATTTTGTGTTGAACCAAGTGCTTTCAAACTGTATTGAAGCTCTTAATTATTAATAGAAAAGTTGTAATGTGCCAGTAGGAAGCCAAACGGCAGTTTAGGAGGGAAGTGTTGGTAAATCAGGAGCCAGCATCTTAGTCACGTCTTTTCCACCGCGCCACTGCTCCTAATACATGAGGTAATTCTGCGAGTCTGGATGCATTAGTCACCAATAAATTGTATTCACAATTAAGGAGAACTCAACAGTCCTCCAGAAATCTCTCCCTTTTTCTCTGGCATTCAATCCGCTGCTGTCTTACGTCCCCCAGAAAAGAAAACTCTCCCATCTGCCACCCCGGCAACCATATGGGATTCTTGGAAGATGAAGGCAATTAAAGTCCCTGTGGGATCACAGCTCCCAGATCAGCTGGGGGGTGTTTGGTAGGATCAAATATTTGAGGTAAACACATCCTGTGTGCAGGGCCCTGCTTTGCTGCCGAGCGGGGTTTGCCAACCGTAAGCGGCTCAAACCTGCCACAGGCAGTTGAGGGTGGACTTCGGGGGGGAACTTGGAGCTGCAGGAAAGCTGACTGCTACTTTTAAGGTAGAAATGTCTCACAGGTAGGTGAGGGAAAGCAAAGACTCAGGAAATAGTATGCATTTTCACAGAATGGTAGGGGTTGGAAGGGAACCTCTGGAGATGACCTGGTGCCACCCCCCTGCTCCATCCAGCAGGGTCACCCAGAGCAGGGGGCCCAGCAGCGCAGGGTCCAGTCGGGTTGGGAGTCTCTCTGGAGAAGGAGACTCCACAACTACTCTGAGCAGCCTGGGACAGCCTCTGACACCCCCACAGGAAGGAAGTTTTTCCTCGCGTTTAAACGTGTCAGTCACTTCTTCTGAAAAGTGCCTGAAGTGGAGCTTAAAGTGGGTCGGTTCCTGTTCTCCAGTTCTGCTTTCCAGGCCCGTTGTGGGTGGCTGCTCCCGTCCTTGGCTGGCAGACACGGCAGCGTCAGAGAATCCTAGAAGCAGGACTTTGGGGTTTGAACCAGAGCTAAATGGGCCAGGGAGAGCTGGTGGGGTTGAGCAATGGTGGATGGCTGCTCACGTTGCAAAGTCTGCAGGGCTGTGGTTACTGGGAGCTTATGGATAAGGAACTGTGGGTTCCCTTTGCTAGCTGAAGGTGAGGGGAGATGTCTTCTGGTAGTTTGGAGGTAGTGAGCAGCTTTTCTTTGTGGTCCACAGTTCCTGGTAATGTCTTTTTCAAGAAGGATACTCAGGTTTTTATATTGCTGTAAGTTCACTGAATCATAGAATGTCAGGGGTTGGAAGGGACCTTAAAAGTTCGGGTCCAACCCCCCTGCTAGAGCAGGGTCACCTAGAGTAGGTCACACAGGAACAGATCCAGGTGGGGTTGGAATGTCTGCAGAGAAGGAGACTCCACAACCTCCCTGGGCAGCCTGGGCCAGGCTCTGTCACCCTCACCAGGAAAAAGCTTCTCCTTATGTCTCCATGGTCCCTCCTGTGTCCCAGCTTGCACCCCTTGTCCTGTCATCAGACATCACTGAGCAGAGCCTGGCTCCATCCTCCTGACACTCACTCTTTTCCATACTGATAAACATGAATGAGGTCACCCCTCAGTCTCCTCTTCTCCAAGCTCCAGAACCCCAGCTCCCTCAGCCTTTCCTCAGCAGGGAGATGTTCCCCTCCCTTCACCATCTCTGTGGCTCTGCGCTGGATTCTCCCGAGCAGTTTTGGGAATGTCTCCTGTGAAAGAATCACAGCTGGCATTGCTTTTCCACCCCCTTCAGTTCTAAAAGTCCAAACACCACTGTATCAGTTCAGCCTTTGCTTTGTGCAGGTTTGAGGTGTAACCTCAGCTTTCGTCGGGCACTGTTCCCTCGAGAGACCACACAGCTTCAGGAATCCCCCAGAAACACAGCTCAATGTCTGATCGTCTTGGTTTGGTTTCCCTACCTACGAAAGAAGGACAAGTTGTTTCTATGTTTTAAAGACATTCCCTTGCTGACACTATTTACATAGGAATTTGGAGGTCCAGAAGCATATTTTAATGGTAGTTTTGCGCGGCGACCGGCGTCTGACTTGGCTGTTCTGAGAATAATGCTGTCCTGCAGGAGAAGTGTGGTTAATGTTCCTATAAATATGCCCAAATCATCCTCACTGAGGCTCCTGAAAAAGGATATTGTGTGTTAAAAGTGATGGAGTTGAAATGTGATCTTAGTTTTTTTTCCATTCAGCGCTGACAGGAATTTGTCTTGTGGAATTAAAAGGGAAAAAAAAAGAAAGAAACCTCTGTGTGAAAATGGTGTTATTTGATCAAAGATGGTCAGAGGTGTCAGAATATCTTCTGTGCCTGAGGTTTGCTTGTTTCCAGTACTAGATAGGCACGTAGAACACATTGTGCTGAAGAAGACAGCCTTTGCCATCCTCCCAGCCTCCTAAAACCCACTGATCTTGCAGCATCTTGAGGCAGCTGGGACAGAACTGTGGTGGAACCTGAGTGCAGACAGGAGGGTGTAGCAGCTTACCCTGTACAGCTGGACACGTGGTCTTCTCAAGCAGTGAACTGTGGGGAGCTGCTCTTTACAACGAGGTCCACCAGAACTGCTGAGAGCTTGCAGGAGGTGGACTGGTGGTGATGCTGGCCTGCAAACCTGCTTTGCTGGAGGACAAGCGGCATCTTCCACAGCTGGGCTGGAGGTTCTTGCAGGGGTTGACCAGAGAGGTTGTGGGGTCTCCTTCTCTGGAGAGATTCCAAACCAACCTGGACACTGTGATTCTGGGCCTCCTGCTCTGGGTGACCCTGCTGGATGGAGCAGGGGGGTGGCACCAGATCATCTCCAGAGGTCTCTTCCAACTGCTACCATGCTGGGATTCTGTGAAGATGAAGGGAGGTTCCCCCCCCTTTTATTTTTTTTTCCTTCTGGGTTGATGCAACTTCATGCATCTTGTTTTGAGGTAAAAACAGAGCTACTGGGCTAAAATCCATGGGCTGTGCCATGGGAATCAGGGCGTGTTGTCATCCAAATACTTGTACTATTCTCATCTTCTTCTAACCTTTGTGTTTCTTCTCAGCCCTTAGATCTTTCTCTACATGGAGGCTTCAGGCAGCCTTCCAGGAAGGGGCTGTTTCTGTGACCTCTTGGAGAAGGGTTTGAGATCTTCTCTTTACCCTGTCTGTGAGGAGGAGGGAAGGATGCTCTGCTCTGTTGGTGTGCAGTTTGGAACTGGTGATATGGGGTGAGCTCCCCCCTCTTCTCTGTAGACCCTGATTCTGCAGCATTACCTGAAAAAGAGATTTATTTTTGCCCACACTGAGGGTGGAGAACTGGAGAAGGGAGCTCTTGGAGCGGGATTCTTTGCTTTCACCTGTGGATTTGAAGAAGAAATTCTGTAGGAGATAGCTGTGTACATGTCCATTGATTTGTGGTTACACTTGAATTTTTTTTACACTTTTCCTACTGACTGAAAGTTACGATGGAGTCATGACCACCAGCAAATCTGCAAAAAACCTGAGCACTTCATGACCAGGCTGTGTGGGGTCCTCTGGGGGCATCAAGACTGTCTTGCTTTTCTGTAGCAAGGTGAATAGTAAGGAAACTCCTGTCGTTCACTGAAGGAAATGTTACCCTTCATGTTTAGGAGGACTTACAGGATACCACAGGCACAACTGGAACTGCAGATTCCTGTAGTGTCTTCTAAGAGGATGATTTTGTGAATGGTGTGACCAGAAGCAACAAATTCACCCTGAAAATCTAAGAGAAGCAGGATGAAGGCCACTATCCATCGGTACTGGAGTAGATAAACCACTAGGAAGGATTTCTGTGGTGTCTTTGTCACATCCGGAGAAGAAAACCCACTCATTTTGAGGCCAGAAAGTATCATGGAGAATTTTGAAGTTCTCCTAACTGACATGAGGGGCTTTGGAGAAAGAGCAGACCAAGCGTTGGAAGCCTTGTGGCAGTCTGGGCTGTGATGGGCTTGTGATGGGCACAAGATTCACAGCAGGTCAGGGCTGTGATTTGGCACAAGACGCTTTCCTTTTAATCTCCAATTAAATAAAACCCCTCTGATAGCTCTGATTTTTAATGGGGTTAAATATATACACACATTTCTCTCTCTCTCCAGTGACTGCCTGGCATTTTGACAGAGGTTCTCCTTCCTGCTAATGACTTGGAGTGGAAATCACTCTGCAGCAAAGAGTCTTTTATAAGCTTCTTCCCTTAGTCGTACGTGGGATGGTTTGGGACAGGAGGGACCTCTAAAGGTCATCTAGTCCAACCCCCCTGCAGTGAGCAGGGACAGCCTCAGCTAGAGCAGGTTGCTCAGAGCCTCGTCGAGCCTCACCTTGACTATCTCCAGGCATGGGGTCTCAACTAGCTCCCTGGGCAACCTGTTCCAGTGTTCCAGCACCCTCATGGTGAAGAACTTGTTTCTAACCTTCAATCTGAATCTACTCTGTTCTAGTTTAAAACCATTGCCCCTCATCCTGTCACTACAGGCCTTTGTAAACAGGCCCTTTCTTGCCTTCTTGTAGCACCCTTTGGTACTGGAAGGTGGCCATTAGGTCTCCCCAGAGCCTTCTCATCTCCAGGCTGAACAACCCCAGCTCTCTCAGCCTGTCTTTGCAGGAGTGGTGCTCCAGCGCTCTGATCATTTCTGTGGCCTTCTGCTGGCCCCGCTCCATCAGGTCCATGTTCCTCCTGTACTGAGGGCTCTGGAACTGGACACAGTACTCCAGGTGAAGTCTCACCAAAGCAGAGCCAAGTGGCAGAATCGCCTCTCTGCATCTGCTGGCCATGCCTCTTTTGATGCAGCCCAGGGCTGCTTTGATTGGCCTTCTGGGCTGTTCATGTCCAGCTTCTCTTCCACCAGCACCCCCAAAGTCCTTTTCTGCAGGGCTGCTCTCCATCACCTCATCCTCCAGCCCGGATTGATAGTAAAGGTTGTTCCAGTTCAGGACCCTGCACTTGGTCTTGCTGAATCTCATGAGGTTCACCTGGGCCCACTTCTCTAGCTTGTCCAGGTCCCTCTGGATGACATTCTGTCCCACTGGCATATTGACAGCACCACTCAGCTTGGTGTCGTCTGCAGACCTGCTTGATGGTGCCCTCAATCTCACTGGCTATGTCATTGATAAAAATATTAAACCAGTCCAGGTCCCAGTACAGACCCCTGAGGGACACCACTTGTCACTGCTCTCCATCTGGACTTTGAGCCATTGCCCACCACCCTTCTGGATGCCACCATCCAGCCAATTCCTCATCCACTGAACGGTCCACCCATCAAATCCTTATTTCTCCAACTTGGCGAGTAAGATGATGTTCATTCCTAGCTCTTGAATCTATAGACCAAGTCTCTAAAACTCAACTCTGGGAAGGATTTGGCCTTAATGAGTTTTGTGTTGCTGTGTGGAATGAAAATAGTGGGAGTGGCAAGTTCCCCAATTCTCTTGGGATGTTCTTTTGGCAGTTACCTCTGTACTTCTTGAGTGTAAAACATTTGTAGTGGAGGTAAAGCTCTACAATTACCTAGGTGTGGAATTCAGGTACTTCTTGTGCAGGTCACTTGGTGGTGAGACTTTCTAGCAGGCCTTTCAGGACTTCAAGGGGGCCTGTCAGAAAGATGGGGACAGAGTTTTGAGCAGGGCCTCTTGGGACAGGACAAGGGGTGAGGGGTTGAAACTAAAAGAGGGAGATGTAGACTGGAAGAAATTTTGTTGGTGAGGGTGGTGAGAGCCTGTTCCAGGTTGCCCAGAGAGGTGGTGGCTGCCCCATCCCTGGCACCATTGCAGGGGAGGTTGGCCGGGGCTCTGAGCACCCTGCTCCAGTTGCAGATGTCCCTGCTCAGTGCAGGGAGGTTGGACTGGGTGGCCTTGAAAGGTCCCTTCCCACCCAAACCAGCCTGTATAATACCCTGTTTAAGTGATGGAGCTAAGGAGGAAAGAAAACCAGGTCAGCAATGTGCAGTAGTTGTACCAAGTAGTTTTGATGTATCTAATGCCAGATGTGTTTTACATCATCTCATCAAATCTCATTAGCTGATGTCCTACTGGTTATATGGCAAAATACCTTCGAGACATATTGGCTGGCACTGATGTTGTTTGAGACCTTCACTTGCACGTAAACTAAACCCAAATATTTCATCTGTGCTATTTTGAACTAAAATCCTGCTTGGGATTTAAAAATAGGAAGTGAAATGTTGTTAGGAGTTACCTTTTGAAGAGCAACTGCCCGTAGACTTCATGGGAGATGACCGTGCTGCCATGGGCCCTGAGTGGTTTAGGTGACTAAAGGTAGGTGATGTCACTACCTCACCTTCAGCTTTCTTCCAGGGGATCTTCAGGAATATTTCTGCAGGAGCTCAGCAAGTGCAGGTGAAGCCCAAGAGAGGACGGGTGTGTTGCTCTGCCCTCTGCTTCCCAGTGATACCAGTTGCCAAGCTACCGGCAGCGAATTGCAACGGCCTTTAAAAAAGCGGAAGGGAAATTGCTGTACATCATTTGCTTTGTTCTGGGTGTATCTTGTGGCTTTCTGGGTGGTTTTTGTTGGTTTGTTGGGGTTTTTTTTTGCATGGTCGTGGTTTGTCCCTTGTCTTCTTCCCCCCGTTTTAATGAAGTTTCAGTTGGAAGGGGGTAAGCAGCACGGGACAAGTAGATAACTTGGGAACCCTTGCAGGCTGAGTCTGGGCTGTTGTCAGTTCTGACCCAAATAGCTCTTAGCTGTCAATCTAAACCTGGCCTTAGAGAGCTGGTTTCCACAGCGGTGTTTTGAGGAGGGCCAAGTCCTTTCCCAAGCTGGAGGGTTAAACTGCAGAGCGTGGTACGTACGGATACATATCATATTACTTATTTGTACCCAGGAAGTCCTTGGGAGTGCTGGTCGTAACATTTGGATTGTTTTCCCCCTAAAATAGTCCATGCTGAACCTTGTCTCGCTCGTTTGTACCGGTGAGATTCACGTTGGTGGGTTCAAAGCAAACTTCCTGCCTTTTTCGTTGCTACCCTTTTTACCTTGGTGCTTTGGTTGGGTTTTTGGGAATTGTGTTCTAGCCTCTGTATCCTGAATTCACTTGTAAAAATCCTTTCTCCGTGTAATTACAATTGAATTTTGCCCTTGGGCAGGTGTACTCTTAATCTTTTAAGAGGAGCATTAAAAATAGTGAGGGTGAAGAGCTGGTCATAGCAAGTAACATTAGTCGAGTCTGTGGACTGTGGAATAGTGATGTGCGGTGTCTATTTAATACAAAAAAGGTGTGGGAAAGATGATCTGTGTTATCTCCAGAACCATCAAGCTGACCTTGAGAGCAGGCGAGGTTTTTGAGCTCGTTAAGGGAACTAACGATTACAGACAGAAATTGCCAGGTTGGTTTGCCATTTGTGAGCCTGTTTGAAACAAAATACAGATATATATATCTCAAAATCCATGTATGTGGGTGTTTTTATAAGCGTTGTTGAGGGTGAAGGTGCCTGTAGCAGGTAAGTGCTGTTGAGAAGCCAGTTTGATTCGGTGTCACCCAGAGTGTCATTGAAATGGAAGAGCTGGGCTACGCTGTGTGATGTAGGGAGAGCTTTTTGCCTTTGATGTGGTAGCCAGGAAAGCTGGAGTAAGCTGACAACCAAGTTTATCTCCCGTTCTGTCATTTCTGTTGACATAAAATTCACGGGCACAAACTGGAACTTGGAAGGTTCTGTCTCAACGGGAGGAGAAAATTCTTTCCCGTGAGGGTGTCGGAGCTGGAGAGGTTGTGGAGTCGTTTTCTCTGGAGAGATTCCCAGCCCACCTGGACATGATCCTGGGCCCCCTGCCCTGGGTGACCCTGCTGGAGCAGAGGGGTTGGACCAGATGATCTCTAGAGGTTCCTTCCAACCCCCACCATTCTGGGATTCTGTGAAAATTAATCAGGCTCCTTATCAAATGCTGAGCGTTGAAGGGCAGCGGTTGATGGTGTTTAACAGATGGAGTTTAAAAAGAGGCTGTTTGGTAAGAACTCAGAGCTGGAACCTGAGTTAAATATATTCATTCATGAGCTGGGTAGAATGCCCAGATGTGCATCGATGACATCACCTATGACATCACTGGGGAGCCTGGCTGCAGAGCTCAGGCTCTCATCCTGGAAAAGCAGAGTGCATCGAGTGACAGAATGGGGATGAGACAGCGCCGTGCAGCGCAGCGTTGGCAGCAGCCTCATAAGATGAAGTTACGGGGGGGGAGGGGGAAGACCCAGAAATGGTCTTTGAAGGGTTGTTTTTTGTCAGCGTGATGCATTTTGAAAGACAAAGTTAAAAAAAGCAGGGAGGAGAGACATTATGGTTCGGAGCATCTCCTGAGTAATATCATCACCCCGCTCATCAGACAGTTTTTCTGTCTTTTAGCAAAGAAGATTCTTCTCTTATTTTTCAGGGGGCCTGGCTGTCACTTATGCTTAAATTCTTTGTCTGTTGATTAGCAAATGCTCTTGCCAGCAGCTATTTCTTATCAGCTCTTTCTTAAGAGTCTTCATTCAAGGCAGCTTCACGGGGACTAAACATAAACTGTTGTTTCAATTACAGAAGGTGCGCTTTGCTGAGCGTGTAACGCTCGCCCCATGCTTTGGAAAAAAAATGGAATAAATAACCTCCTTTTTTTTTTTATTATTTATTCTGGTTTCTGAAATGAAACAAATCCTGATGTTTAATCCAGAAGAGTTGGATGATTCCCTTCGGCACCGGTCGCTCAACGCTTCTGGGCATCGCTCGCCGTGCGGCCCAGCGACGTCTCCTCGGAGGTGTTACAAACTGGAAGGCAGTGATTGCAGAAGATTTGGTCAGGCAGGCTTCTTAAAACTTCTTAAATTATATTAGAAGTCTATTTTGATTTGATTTAATTTGTTTACACATTCCTCTCCAGCTCACAGCTTGAACTGGGAACAGACAGAGGTTGTTTCCTTATGGTTATACTATGTCAGTATTTTCCCAAATGGAACTATTTTGATAGCAAACTTGAACTGTGTGAACAGTTCTAGAAAGGCCTGTAATGCTCTTGCTATAGAACAACCACCTCGAATGGAAACTATTAAAGCAAAATAACGTGTTTATGTTGTCACACAGCACTGTTTGGCACGGTGAACTTCTGACAGCAGAGCTGGCCGGGTGTTCTCACCCTGGGCTTGCCGTTAACCCCAAACCCACTCTTGGAGGAAGCGTTTTTGAGGCCTCACAAGAGGTCTCAGCTGCTCTTCCATATAGAAAACTTGCAGGAAAGACAAATTTTTTCTTTGCTTTTAATGTTGCAATGTTTTGGGGTTGTTTGTTTTTTGAAGTGCAAAGTTTTTACTTTTCCAGTGTTCTGCTGGAAATGGTGTTCTCCCAGTTTCTGTCACTTGTGGGTGGACCCAAGAGTCCATGTAGTCACTTTTCAATGTGAATAACTTCATGCACTTCAGTGCTTTTAGGATTTTAGCTTTTAATGATTTCAAAATTCAAATAAAATCTGAATTGCTGTGGTGTTGTTGAGGAATGGTGGAGCCCATGCGATGGAAGTTGTGTTATTGTTGAGGAACATTCTACATGTTATAGTTTTTACATAAAATTTCAGCAAGACATACTTGCTAAATAATTTTTTTCCCCTAGATTGAGTCACAGAAATGATTTTTCAGTTGCTGGAACTTTCCTCTTCGGGACAGGCGGGATAGTAAATGCTCTGCAGCAAATTAGCGGCCCGACGAGGTTTTGGAGTATCAAGGCTCGTTTGGCAGAGCAATATATGCTTGTTGACAAGTCACAGAGCTGCTCATGTAGAAATAATTCTGTCTCCAGAGAAAAGAGGACAAAGAACCATGGGAAAAATGTCTGCTTTTTGGCTCAGTATAGAGTGGTGAGGGTCACGGGCAAAAGAAAGCTCTGAACCAAACCAGGTGGTCAAGAAGGCCGACGGCATCCTGGCTTGCGTTAGAAATAGTGTGGCCAGCAGGACCAGGGAGGTGATTGTCCCTCTGTACTTGGCATTGGTGAAGCTTCACCTCTGTGTTCAGTTTCTGGGCACCTCAATATGAGAAAGACCCTGAGATGCTGGAGCAGCTCCAGAGAAGAGCAACTAATCTGTGAAGGGCCTGGAGAAAAGTCTTAGGAGAAGCAGCTGATGGAAATGGAGCTATTTAGTCCAAACAAGAGAAGGCTGAGAGACCTTATGGCTCTCTACAGCTACCTGAAAGGCACTGCTCTCTTCTCCCAAGCCACTAGTGATAGAAGAACAAGAGGGAATGGCCTCAAGCTGTACCAGGGGAGGTTTAAACCGGACATTAGGAAAGTTGTTTCTCCCCTGGAAGGTTTGTCAGGCACTGGAACAGGCTGCCCAGGGAGGTGGTTGAGCCCCTATCCCTGGATGTGTTGAAAAGCCATCTAGATGTAGTGCTTGGGGATATGGGACTTGGCTAGAGTAGGGTTAATGCTTACAACTCAATGATCTTAAAGGTCTTTTCCAACCTAAATGATTCTATGAAGCCCATAATAACTGAATCAAGGCCAATTTTTACTCCCTGTGTGTCAGTTATTGATTATGATGCCAACCAACAGGAATAGCGTGAGCTCCTCCGGCTCTCTGCGGTAGCAAACCTGCCATGCAAATGGTTGTCTACATTCCTTTGGCTTCGGTAGCCACAGCAAACTCTGCCCCCTCTTTAACTTGCAAATTCTCTATGAACCCTGTAAAAAAAAACAACCCAAACAACCACCGACCTGTTTGCTTTCTGAGGTGAAAAGGGGCTGTCGGGAAAGGTCCCCGTTCTGCATCGGGGGGGTTGGTTTAATGATTGCCTTTTGGCTGAAGAGCTCTGTCTGCTTTCAGGGATTTTGTGTGTTTGCTGTTCGTGAAACACGCGGGTTCGGGTGGCTCGGGTTAAGCTTTGAAACGAATTTAGCAGGGTGTTCAGTGTTTATCAGTCCTCCGTTTAAAATTCCTGCCCTCTCCTTTAGGAAAGGGGGAGGAAAAAAAAAGCAGCAAATCCTGATGTAATTTGTGCAGTTGATGAGAAGGGGTTAAATGCTGCTGCTCCTTGCTGCTTTTGGGCCTGTTTTACTTGAAACAGGTGCCGGGTGGTACGGAGGGCAGCTGCTGCTTTCTTACCTATAACATTTAACTAACAAGGAGCTGTTAAACGAGCTTTAATTTTACAGCTAAGACTTCAATCCCCTCGTTTCCCAGGGAAAGCTCTTTGGTGGTTTGGGAATTGTCGGGTGCTTCCGATTTCTGCCCGTGAAACTCGCTGAGCTGGGGAACGCACCCTTCAGTAGAGAGCACCTAACTGAATACCTCCACTTCCTCTAAAAGAGGGGCTGTAATTAGTGGAACAATTTGACTACGAGCCAGTTTAAACAGACTGGCTTCATCTAAATAAACCCCAAAGGTTTTGTCTCCCTTTTCCCGAATAAATACATTAAATAATGAGACGTGAGAAGCTCAAAATAGGAGCGGGGAGCTCTTGGCAGGCAAGAAAGCAGCTGTTTCTGTGGGTGGGATGAAGGAGGAAAAACGAGTTGGGTCTTGCAGTGGTCTGGCCTTAAGGGCTCTCCCTTGCCTTCATCCCAGGGCTCTCTCCCTTGCCTTCATCCCAGGGCTAACCCTGGCTGGGCACCACCTTTCTCTCTGCTTTCCTCTGAATCACGTTTGCTTTTTGAGGTTGCAGCTCTGTGTATTCGAGTGTAAAAGGGCTCTGAAGTAAATGGGACTATGGGAACCCTACCCAGTCAAGCTCTCTGTGTTCCTGGTACTTGAGGGGCTCTCAAACTGGACGTATCCATTTGCAGATTTCTGAGGGAACTTTGTGCAACCGTCACTTTTATGATTTCTGGTTTGTTTTTTTTTCTTCTCTTTAAAACCACCACATACAAATCTTTTGAAGCTCATCATTAAAAGTCTGGAGTGTCCACTATGAAAATTCTTCACTGAGTCACCAGTGGCTGCAGGTCTATTTAATTTGCCTTTAGAAAGATACCAGCAGCGTGAGTTTTGGTTTGTACCTTTACACAGATAATTTTAGCATGAGAGCAAAATGCTTCCTGAAAACTGTTGTCCGGTGACTGGTACCTTTGTGTTTTTTATGTGTCGGAGAGGAATTTATTACCATGATTGCTTCACTTCTTATTCCTCACTTGATAAATTATCTCTGACAGGTTAATTTGAAGCGCAGCACAATGCCTTGATACGTCTGTAGTTAAGTCTGGGAAGCATTCAGCTTGAAGTTTCCTCCTTTGAATGACCTGAAATTTGCTATTTCTCGTGTTAAATAGCAGAAACCAATACTAAGACACCAAGCTTGCCCTCAGTGCTGTGCCTGTGCCCGTTCATCAGCTCAAAAGCAACGTGCAGAGCTGCTTTAGGCCGGGAATAAAACCACAATCCGAGAGGAAACCGGCTTTGTAGCTGCACGAGTCACAGCAGCACCTTGAAAGCCTTCCCACAAATGCAGAGCGTGGCTGGGTGGACAATGCAGCAGTGTTTGAGCGTGCCCGAGGGAAGTACTTGACATGGAGTGAGTTCTTGCTTTCTGCTCTGGAGGACTCTCTCCTCATCCGTCCTGGTCGGGTACATGGAAATAGCACGTCTTAGTTTCAGCAGGTTTAAGGCAGGAATGAGCTTTTTCCTCCTTAAGAGTCCTTACAGGAAGTGGTTGGTGTTTCTCTTGCAATGTTTTAAGACGTCTTGGTTAAGAATAGAGATAATGAAACAAGGGCAAGTGTAGGGTCCTGCCCCTGGGGAGGAATAACCCCCTGCACCAGTACAGGGGAGGAGTTGACTTGCTGGGAGCAGCTCTGTGGAGAATGACCTGGGAATCCTGGTGGGCAAGTTCACCAAGAGCCAGCAATGGGACCTCATGGCCAAGAAGGCCAGTGGTGTTCTGGGGTGTATGAAGAAGAGTGTGACTGGAAAAGACCTCCAAGGCTGGAAAAGACTAACAGGTTAAGGGAGGTTCTCCTTCTCCTCCACTGCCCTAGTGGGGACACTTCTGGAGTGTTGTGTCCAGTCCTGGGCTCCCCAGTTCAAGAGAGACAGGGAACTACTGGAGAGAGTCCAGTGGAAGTTACAAAGATGCTGAGGGGCTGGAGCATCTCTGTGCCAGGAAAGGCTGAGAGCCCTGGGGGTGTTCAGCTGGAGAAGAGCAGCCTGAGAGGGGAGCTGAGCAATGCTGAGCAAGAGCTAAAGGGCCCCGGGGGGCAAG
>WTSP01003026.1:0-22002 GCA_025331215.1 Actenoides lindsayi
GCCGGGACCGGGCCAGCGCGCAGGCGGGGCCCCGCCCAGAGGCTGCGCAAGCGCCGTGGCCTCCCACGGCGTCTCCCTCCCCCTCCCCCTCCCCGTAGTGGAAGCTGAGGCGGTGACGTCAGGAGCGGCGGCCATTACACGGTCTGGTGCGAGGGAGCGGGCGGTAGAGCTGCAGCCGGCGGAGAGCTCCGCGCCGTTTCCGCACCCGCCGTCTCGCCTTTCTCTTCTGTCCTGCCGCGTCGCGAAGCGGATCGCAGCGGGCCCCCCGGGGTGGTGCGGCAGCAGCAGCAGCCGGTGAGGAGGGGGAGAGCGGGATGGAGGAGAAGGTCTTCACCAAGGAGCTCGACCAGTGGGTGGAGCAGCTCAACGAGTGCAAGCAGCTCTCTGAGGGGCAGGTGAAGAGCCTCTGCGAGAAGGTGAGGGACGGCGAGAGGGCGGCGGCGGGGCCGGTCCCCGCCGGCGGGTGCGGGGCTGCGGGGAGGCGGTGGGGGCAGGAGCTGGGGCGCCGCGGGGAAGGCGGCGCCCGGCGGAGGAGCCCGCGGGGCCGGGGCGGTCTCTCCGCGGGAAGGCGAGTGGCCGGGAAGCCGGGGAAGGTGCTGCCGGGTGAGGGAGGCGCCTTTCCGCCGGGTAGGCGGAGGGTCCGCGGGCGGGACGCGGAAATCGACGGAGGGGCCGGCGGACCGGGGGCTGTCTGGAGCCCGACCCGCGGGCGGGGGGTAGCGAGCTGGGGAGCCGGGTGAGCCGCGGCCCCTCGGCGGGCGGATCCGCGCCCCCTCTCCCTGCGCTGGCAGCCTGGCTCCGCCTCCCGCCTTTTCATCGCCTCCTAAAATGGCGCCGTTGCCGGGATTCTCGGGAGAGACCCCCGAGCGGGGCCGCCATCCCGGGGGGTTAGGCCTGCCCGGGCCGCGCCGTACCGGCCTCGGCCCTTCCGCGCTGTCCTTTCCCATCCTCGGGCCCCTCTTGGCCGCGACCGCCCCGGGACGGCCAGGGCTGGGCGGGGAGAGCGGTGTCCGCGGCCCCATCGCGGCTGCCGGTCTGGCCGGCCCTCGTCTGCAGAGGGTCGCGTGTGAATCAACGCGACACGCTGTCACGATACGGTTGAAATTGTAAAGCGGACCCCAAACTGTAAATTATTGCGATGAAAAGAAAAGGGTGATCGGTTGGAAATGACGCGGGGTGGAGAGCCGCTGCTTGAACGTATCAGCTGTGATTGTTATTTTTTTTTAACCATACAAATAAGCACAGGCACGTTTATAATTAATTGAAGGGTAGAATAGCTGGGGAATTCGGTTTTTCTGGATTAGATTCTGGATTTCATGATATTTACAGAAGAGAGAGTTGATATCCCTAGTTGATGGCTATTTGTTTTTATGGTGATGGATTGAAAATGTTGAGACTTGGGTGTTAAGAGTGCTGTGTTGAGGCATTTACAGTTTAGAAAGGTATTAAAATCAGCCCAGTCTTTTGGAAATTCGAGGGGGGGGGAAATTCTGGTAGCATCCAATTGCATTTTCCAACTGGATTCTCATTCTGGATGTAATCTAATAGAGCAGTCTTTTCTGGCTACTGCAGGTTTTCTGTATTTCTTACATTTTGAGACTAAGGAAGTAATATTTGTGTACTGTAGGGGACCTGGAAATTAAGGAATATGGGAAGTTCTTGGTGTATTGGGTTCTAAAGAAGCTTGTGTACCTGCCCTGAGAAGTAATTGGAATATTTTAAATTTGTCATCAAGCCTTCCAAATACTCCAGCATGTTGTTTTGGAAGCAGATTGTTTCCAGAGGACTGTCTGTGAGCTTATTAAAGAGCTTGCACTGTTTTTTGGCGAGACAAGTTGTTGCTCGAGTACAAATTTCAGTTCACTAGTATTCCAGCAGCTATAAATTGATAGCGTTTAATACAGTTGGTGTATTTTAAGTTGTGTTGCAAGCCAGTGGCAATGCCACTGCCTGTTTCTGTCGTGTGCTTCTCTAATGACAGCGGTCCATTGCTCCCTCAGAGAGGAGGGTATTCCACTTGCCATCATTTGTAGACTGATGCTGATACACCAGTGATGCCAACGATGCTGCTCATCGTCGTTGCACAAGAGGACATTTTCACTTTTTTTCCCAGTGCGGAATGGAAGTGAGCTGTGTTTCTGGATAAAGGCATACTGCTGGTCTCCAAAATAATGGTAGCTAAAAGGAAAGGGGATGGAAAGTCACGTATCTTAACTGCTGTGTTTTGAGATGAGACCGTGAGAACATGTGCGAGAAGTCTACCTGGAAAATAATCATCTAGCAGCGATTTCACATTGCCTCAAGCTGGGGGAATACGAGGCAGCTCCAGACCAAAGGGAGAGTTTTTTCCAGGTAGAGTGATGCTGTGTGTGAGCTGAAATTCCCTCTCTCTGACTGGTTTGCCCTCAGAGCTTTGTGGAGTACAGCCGCGTGGCTGTTCACGTTAAGGATAGGTGATTTCTCACTGATAACTACGGGTGGGTTTACTGGGACCTCTTGTGAAGAGTTGTTGACTTTCTCCATGGTTGGTAATGCAAGGAATGAGAAGCAGGCCTTCAGAGTCCCAAGTTTTCCACCAAGCCATCTCTGGCTCTGCGAGTGGGAAGCCGTGTTTGTGACAGCAGGGTGTTAGCTGCATTCTGTGCCCTGCTCCTGAGGGACAGCGTTTGCTTTCATGCGTTTCCATCCTCCCAGCGCTGATTCTCAGAAACTTGGCTGAGTTGTGCTTCACCTTTTAGTTGTCTGAAGTAGTTTTGTGGATGTAATCACACCTAAAGATTACGGTTTGCCAGAAATAGCTTAATGGGTTAAGGACGCTGTCACATGTAGCTGCTTTTCCAAGGGACAGATAAAGACCCTACTAGGTATAAACTGTCATTCTTCACCACGCTGAACTGTAGCTAGGGTTAGTTAAAATAAATAATGCCATAAAGAAAAAAAATCCCCCCATACCACTATTTGATCGGGTGATCTTCCTGACTGGTATTTCTTGATCTGCTGGGGCTTCCTGTGTGCAGATTGGTGCCTGTCTAATAAGAATAAGCCTGAGGGCTCCCTTGGATTACAGTATTGATAGCTGAAGAACACAGCAGCTTTGTACAAACGTGGTAATTAACTGTGGCCATTCGTGCGTCCCAGTTACTTTCTTAGTGCTTCTTACATTGTGCCTGGGTGATGGTGGTAGCTGGGCAGAAATGTCTTCTAAGTCTAGCAGTGATTTGTAACCATGAATAATACATGATACTTTCATAGATGATTTGAAAAAAATATGAACCTCTGAGTGGCAGTCAAGTTATTCTAGGCTTATTGCATGCTAGGTATTTTATGGTACTTCAGTTGTGTGACCAACTGCACTTGCTTTGCTTAAGGTTTTGGTAAGGCTAAGTTTGGAAGAAGCTGTCAAAACGTACACCATGTAGTTACTGTGACATGTCAGCATTGTTTGTCCTGTTAATGCTGAATTATTGACTGTTGTCCATGAGCAGAGGAGAAGGGAAGTTCTTTATTGCCAGGTGAGGGTTTTTCCGCTGGCTATTTTGGAGTGCAGTTCTTTTCCATACTCTGTGAGGGTGGAGGGAAATGGTCTCGTCTCCTCCCTGTGATGTATAAACGCCCTTTATATCCCAGGAGATGGGGGGGTCTAGTACATTGCTCAGGAAGGTGGGATGGCAGCCTAAAAATGCACAAAGGAATGAGCTGAACTTGTGGATAGAGTCTCCATTGGTTATTTTGGAAGGTGTCTAGTGCAGGTTGAGCACAGGTATCGGAGTGTCTCTCCTGGAAGTACTAGTCTGTTATTAAGTGGGTTTCAACGTGGCATCCAGTTATTAGCAAAAGGCAACAAAGATGCTGTGTGGAGAGTTCAGGATTCCCTTCCTCTGTAGGGGAGTTACTAGTAAAATACATCTGAATAATAGAGAGTGCTGCTGTCCAAAAATGTTTAAACTAGGTGAAGGGCTGGTACTGGTAAAGGCATTCAAGTAACTATGATTCAAGCCTTGTCTCCTGCAGCGATTGGTTACATTTGCTTTTTGATTGTCACCAGTGCTAATTCTCATAGTGTAAATATGCTGTTGGGCCATACTGTTCTCTGCTATGTACCTTGTTAATGGTGTCGGGATTTTTCTGTTGTTTTTTTTTTCCCCTATTGCAGAACATCTAACTTTGTTTAATTCCAGGTCTTCCAAGTTAGATTTTCTGAGGCTGATTGCAGATGAGAACTAACCAAACCTGGCAGTACTGATTGCAGCTGGGGGAGCTGCTTGAACTTGATAAGCCTTTGCTAGGTGTTGTAGCTCTTGGAGGTCAGTATGTCACTGGTGAAGCTTTCTTTTGTTCAAAACCTCCCCCCGTGATCAAAGTTCAGTTCCTCTAATACACAGGACTGGCAAGTTCTGTGGATCTCACTCCTGTCCTAAGCTGTTACTGCCCTGAGTTGTCTGCCCCACTTCTTTTTTCAGACAGAGGCAGGCACATGTTCCTTTGCGCCTCCTCTGCTGTTGGGAAGTTACCTTTCTTGGCCGATTATTTTTGGCCAGAAGTGAGTGTTTTAAACTGTCCCCAGCTGTGTTTGCAAGGGCTTTTCCATTAGCTAGCTCTTGTATTCCTGTATCTTTACATATAGCCATCATACAGAACTTCAAGCAAGGATGATGGTAAAAATAAATGTTCCTGTCTGAACTTGCTGTAAATCAACTGAAAACCCCACCTCAACAGAATTCCCACCTAGTGAGAAGTTTCCATGTGGTGGATTGTGTGTTGGACAAGTTCTGTGTCCCTCCTCTCCTATCCCTGGCAGAAGAAGACTGTGGATCTGGAAGGTGCAGCTACTACTGCACTACCTCGCTACTGCACTGGCTTGAACTACTTGAACCCTTGAGCTACTACCAGTGACAGGAGGGCCTTTTCCAGTGGTTCCAGGGGCTGGAGGAGACCAGGACGTGGTTCAGGACTTGTTTGCTGCTGCTTTGTTGAACTTAGATGAGGATCAAGCCATTGATGGGTGCATATAGTTGCACCTTCCATCTCTGAAGAGCTACAGGGGTATTGTGAAAAGTTTTTTGTGACATTGTAATAACTGTGTTTTACTTTATTCTGCAACATTTCCACAAATAAAAGATCTTTTCATTCCCAGTGTTTTGTGGTGTGGGGTTTTTTGTTGGCATTTTGGTTTTTTGTTTGTTTTTCTGGTTATGGTTGGTAATATAAAATGGAATTTGTCTCTGCACAAAAGGCATTTCAAGCATCAACCTTGCCAGCCTTGTCACCTAGTCCTGATTATACCTACAACATTTTGATGCTTTCTGATTTCTTTTAATTCTAGGAAATTCTGTAAAATTGAGTTGTGCAAGCAGTTCAGTGTTTAAGTTACAACATCACTAAACAGGAGTGAAAGATACTTCTGTGATGTTCTGGAGGTTATTTTGGGTATAGCTTAAGACAACAGAAGCAGACACTCATAAGCCAGAGCAGGTTCCTACTTCAGTTCTACTAATTTAATGCCCAGGACATGGATGAGGTTGTAGATGCATGTCCCTTTCCAAATCTACCTGTGGTGTGGCTGTTGCCTCCTGGGCTGTGATGACAGTGCTGCTGGGTGGTTGCTCCCTAGCCACCTTCTCTTAGTCACCTGGGCTCCCGAAGCAGTGGCATAACCTCTCCTGTCTGGTGATGTCTGGCAGGAGTCGGGGAGGCCTTGGACAAAAGGCTGCATGGAAGGAATCAGAGGAGCAGTGATTGAATTTCCATCCTTGCTTGGGAACCCTTCAGCACTGCAGCGATACTCAGCAACACAGTTCTTTCTCTTTAGGTAGAATGTTAAGCTGGAAAACCATTGTATTTCCTGCCTAAAGAATAAATACTGGGGCTCGATTGCTCAGTAGTCAGCTCTGTGATATTTCTGCTGGGTATATTGAAAATCCCTTCCAGTGTAGGCATTAATGCCTGCTTGTTGGTTAAGCTTTGACATGTGCGTAGCCCCTGCTGCAGTTGGTATCCTAACCTGCTTTTAACACCACTATGCCTAGCTGTGCTCGGACTTCCTTGAGCAAATGAGTTGAAAACCTTTAGCCTGTTTCTTTTTTTTGACAGCTGAAACCCACCTCTGTGTCAGGGCTCAGCTTCGTGTGTAGCTGCTGCTGTGTTTCTTGAAACTCCCATGTGGAGAGGAAGGCATCTGGATTTCCTGAGCTATTTGGCCTCCTGTGTTTATGTTTTGTTGTTTGTTTGGTTGTTTTTTCTTTCATATTTTTCTAGACTTTGAATTAAAAGCTGAAGACACAAAGATCTTTTCTGTGAAGCAAAATCATGACATTATTTCTGAGCAGCCCCTTCCTATCCTCATTTTCTATCTGGTCTTGTCAACTGTCAGTCCTTAGATAGCAGTTCCCCTTTCCTGCTCCCAAATCTGCCTCTGGGGGAAGGACCACTCCCTGCCTTACGCTGAGTACGTTAAGACTGCTAATGATTATTCTGGATTGAAGCCTTGATGGGGGAGTACCAAGGCTGTGAATGGTGTCAGTCACTACTTTGGAACACAAAGCGATAGAGGGTTATTTGACAAGAGTTTACTGCCTGTGTGCTTTCTTGTAGACCACCTAGAATTTACAGGAGAAAAAGGAAGCCCAGTTGTAACTGGTCTGTTCTGCACAAGTAGAAATTACTGACAGAGATGGGGAGCAGTCATTGATGAGCTGGGGAGCAGTGAGGAATGGTACTTCGCTGTGTGTTGGGAAATAGAAAGCTACTTGGATTTTATGCTTTTTGGGTTAGTTCATTGCCTGTTCTTGTTCACTGACAAAGAGTCATTGATACATGAGCTACTAAACTCTGCTTTTGTGGACTTTGAATTCATTATTTCTATTTGCCCTTTCCCAAGAAAATGAAGGGTTGCAAATGCAGTGACCGCCTCATGACACACACATTCCCAGGAGCTGCCCTGTGACTCTCTGACCAGGCATGCCTTCTTTTCCTTTTGACTTCTACACCTTCAGCACTGCTGGCAGTGAAAGAGGTTAGAAACTGGGGCATAGACACTAGTCACAGAACCAGAGAGAAAGTAGATGGGTTATCTTCTGCTTCAGTACAGGAAAAAGGGTGTTTTGCTGCTGTGATGACTTCTGTATAGATGGAAATACTGGTTTTACTTACTCTGGGATACTAAATAATTAAATGTCAGTGGGGAGCTTTGTATTTTAAATTTGTTCCTGCTTATACATTCACATTGAACTCTTTAGTGGGTTCTGAAGTTCAGCATAAATCAGTTTCCCGTTTGTGTGGTAGGTAATCTGGCTGCTGTTGTATCTTCTTCACAGGAGGGGGATGTTGGAGGCCTCGCTTCTCTAGTTCTGTTTAAAATGTCAGACTGAATGAAAATACCTTTTGCTCTAAAAATGGTGAGCCCTGAACGTGTTCTCTTTCCTCTGCCAGTAAGGGGTTGGGGGACACCATTAAACTGAAGGAAACAAATGCATTCACTCTGCAGAAGACTTGCTGACTATAATGAATGACTTTGCTTGGAACTGGAATCTCTTCCAGGCCATGATGTTTGGCCAGCTAAAACCAGTATTCATCCCAATTAGCTGATCATTGTGCCTTTAGTCACATCCTGTGCATCTTGAGGACAGGAAATTATGGGTGTGGTTGAAGTCTTCGATCTCATCGAAGTATCTTTATGGTAACTACAAATACATTTTGTTTACTTTTTATGTATTCTTACTTGGTTCCAGTGGATGCTTCTTAACACACACTTCATTTGACAGCATGGTGGGTTGCAGGTGTGAATTCTGGTCTGCCAAGAATGACACATTGCCATCTGCAACCAAGATGTTGGAGCTGTGTTGTCCAATTAAAATAATGGTTGTATTTCCTTTAGTGAGTTAGTGGTTAATCTTCTGACAAGTGCTTTACAGCACTGATTTGCTGCTATGCAGCAGTTTCAAGCATTGCTCTACAATTCTACAAAACCACAGTAATGTTTATTGCTATGTTTTGTTTTTTTTTTTACCAGAGTTTTTCAGAGCGGATATTTGATTTGAGTTGTCACAGCTGCTAGAATGTATGGAACTAAGAAGGGTAGGAATAATTGTGAAATAAATGGTATGTTCTGGAAACACCAAGGAATTTGGGTGCAGATGAATTCAGAGGATTGACTGCTTGTAACGAATTGTGCGAGGCAAGGTCGGTGGTGTGTTCTGCCCACGAGGGAAACGCGCTTGTCCTCGGTGTAGAGGGAGTTGGGAGAGAGAATGGATGGATTATAACCTTTATGGCACTTGACTCTGAGCCTGAAGCTGTGGCCTGTAGGATAAAAGTGTATTCAGGGACCAGGGGAGATTGGAGGTACCTCTGATACAGACAATCCGTGCATCTCATTCAATAAAATTGTGAAGATCTGAAAACCGTATGGTAGTAGCTTTAATAGTCGCACAGCTTTTTAAACTCTTACCCCTGGCTGTTCATTATAAAAGGCAGAGTTTACATTTGGATCTTGCATTGTCTTAAAACAATGGAGCTAATCTTTGTATTTTAAGCACAGTGTTTTGCATAGATGATGTGCTTTGTAAACAAAGGCACAAGACACTGCTTTACTGTTCATCTGGCCATTTAGAAGATGTGCAGCAGTCCAGGAATGTTTTAATTCTTAAATACTAGGTTGTATTTTTATGCAGTGCTTCTTGCTTTACAACGAAGTAGAAATGTGTTGTTTTCTTGTGTGTTTAAAGCAATAGTGGGTTTATTCTCGCTGTGTTTTTGGGATTGTACAAGTTGCCTTTTTCCAGCTAAACAGCTGAGTAAGCCAATATTGCAGCTATCAAGTAGAAATGAATTCCAGACACTATGACTAAGCTGAAATGTATTCAATATGTGCTTATTGTTTGAACTTTGAGATCGCTCGGAGTAAAATACGTGGCTTTCCACCTCAGCAATTGTTGTTTATAACAGCACTTTACATAGTTACACAAGAAGAGCATGAGACCTGTATCTTTATAGCCGTATGGTTTTTCTGCATTAGACTTTTTTTGGTGCTTGGCTGTAAAATTATTATTTATCAATTTGAAGTAATGAGTTCCGTTTTAATCTGTGTCCATCTGTACTTGATTTTGAAATCTGAAAGTGTAGTGATGAAAAAGTAGTTAAGTTGATTTGAAGGTAGGGTCTTAATCTAGTAATCTAGTAGGCTCTTGATAGCAAGTTTTTGTGTAAGTTAATGAATCTATTTCAAATTGTAGAATACCACCACAAGGTAAAGTTCCTGTGGTGTGAAGTGCTTACAGGACTGAAGACAGAAGTTCAGGGCTGCCTAATTCTTAAGAACTGGAAAAGCCTGAGAATTAAAAGCGCTAAGTTCTCGAGAAAAATCTGGTTCAGAATTGCACAACTGTTTATCCTGGTGGTAGGCAATGAAACCTGGATGTTTCAAAATGGGATGTCAAAATACTGCAAAGTGTTGCGCTTCGTGGCAGTAGGTGACTGGGGTTTTGAAGTACAAGGCATCAGGTGTCTCTCTTCCCCAGTTCTCCTTCATCCAGTGGTTTGATTACAGATAGTCTGTGTTGTGGTAAAGACGGCTGAAAAATGCTCTACTGCTTCCTCTCCGTGAGGAAATGTAGGAGAGCTGCTGCTGAGAAACCCAGTTTGTTGGAGGGGAGCACGGACAGGGAGGGAGTTGGGTGATGCGGCTGAGTACGTAGCATGATTGTGGATCTTGGGGAAGAGATGAGTAAAGAGGGAGTGGAACCAGGTGAGGCTGCACAGGGTGATGTGTGGCTGAGGACAAAGTCAGGGTCACGGGTACTTCAGTAATACTGGTGAGAGCTTCCCTTTGTGAACCTTGAACTGTGAAATTGTGATGTTACACGTACTGCTGTCTTAGCAGTTTGTGGGTTTGTTACATTAGAGTATATAAAAACATTTTGTGTTTTACTCTTTCATAGGAATTCATTTTGTGTGGAAATTTGGGGTATGATGGACCATTTGTCGGTGGCTTGTCAGATTGCTTTTTCCCCTTTCAGCTTTGCTGAAGCTCTTTTATAGAGGCGAGTGTGCTGCTTAAGCACTGCAGTGCATGCCTGTTAATGGTGCGGGACATGACAAGACTGTAAATGGACTGAGCATTTTGTAACACGGTATTGCATGAAACTTGTTCCCCAACCCTGAGATACTGCAATCTCTGCACCAGCATTCCTCTGCTGCGGGGTTTAAATAGAGATGGCTGTTTGCAGGTTGACCTGAAACAGTCTTTTTCCATCAGAGGAGCTGTCTGACTTATCTACGTCTTCGGTCATATACATATCTGAGTGATTTAATATTTCAAAAGCCAAAGAAGCAACAGCTCCGTCGCTGAGAACTGCCATTTTCATCTCGGTCAGCAGAAACCTTGCATACCTTTGATGAAAAATGAATGCTGCATTCTTTGTGCAGTGCTTCCAGGGTGTTAAGAAAATAAGTCAGTAGAAAGTATTCTAATTAAAGAGTAGGGTTTTTTTACATTGAAGCACTATAAGCGACTGTAACATTCTCTGTCGAAAGGGGAATGAAGGTGGCTAATGGTTTGGAAAGTAGTAGTGTATTAGAAGAGGCCAAGGCTGTTCAAACACCTTCAAAACATCCGGTGAGCGTCAGTGCGTTAAAACGAACTTAAGTCAGGCTATCTTAAAATAAATCTACATTTTTAGCACCTGCCACAAGCCAGCAGTGACCTATCTTTAGTACTAGGCACGGCATGAGTGGAAACTGTCACATGAGATTGACTTTTGATGTAAATACGTCCCCGGAGTGGTTTAACTCTGTGGCCGATGCTGTAATATCTAAAGCTGTGTGTTCTGCAGGGTGCTGAACTGTGAGCACATTTTTGCCTTTCCAGTGTTGAATGAAATGTTGAATTCCATGAATTCCCATCATTAAACCGTGTATTGCTGGCACTTTCCTAGCTTGGAGTGGTAACTGTGGTGGTCAGCCTGAACAGCGAGACCACTGTGGGGGTGGGAGTGTCAGTCACTGTCCAGCTAATGGCTTCATCAACAGGGTGGAAACTTGGACACAGCAGCATGTTCCTTAATGGCTTGGCTCGTGTCGATACCCAGTATTTAATAACTTCAGATGTTTCTTTCCTAACCCTTTAAAAATCTAACACTCCTTAGATAATGGTGATTTTTTTTTTTTTCCCTAGTGTCTCAAAATACTTTTTTGCTTAGTGGAAACCCTTCAAAAATGAGTATGCTGCTTTAGTTGTCAGGTTAGGCTTGAGAAAGTTACAGAAAGTGACCCTAAAATGAATGTGGTGTTGTTCTTTTTGCTCTTTATCTGTCTCATATTCAGGTGTAAGAGACACTCCAGAGTCTTTGGGATTCAGTGTGGTCTGTGCATAGGTGGTTTTTGTGTGCAAGTCGTGTGGACACCTTGGGTTATAAAATAGAATATGACTTTTGTACGTTCTCTTGTCATGGTGGTAATAAGATAGAAAAGGGATCCTTTTTGAATAGGAACAGCAGTGGCTGAAAGACAGAAGTCTTGGTAGATAGTAACTTAAAATCTCATTACTATTTATATTTCTAATACTCTCTTGATTTAGAAGATTATTGTGGCTTGTGTTTGGTGACTGTTTTGAGGACAAACTAACAACTGGCAGAGTGATGGTACAATTAAGGAATTCTTGCGTTACTCCAAAATTACCTCTCTGGTGCTATATTTAGCTTGTGCTGCTTCATACGAATTGCCCTTGTCTGCACTTTTTACATACACTTTTGTGGAAAAAAAATGGTGGGGACAAAGACATTTCCCTACTTTGGTTTCTAGAGACACAGACTCAGCGTTACTCTTGTGTACTTAAGCCCAAGACTTGTTCAGAGAGCTGGTGCGGGCAATGGGCCTGCTCAGCAATGGCAGCTACCACTGGATGTTGGTTCTCTTCTCACCTCTGCTTCGTGCAGGGCTCTCTGCCTTTGTGTTCAGAGGTGTGTGTGTGTAGATGAGTGGTAAACAGCCGTGTCTGACTTGTGCCTTTCGCAGCGTTGAAGAGAAGACATTGTTGTGATTTTTAGATTTAATTTTTCTTACCCCGGGCGCTTCAGACAAGGGAGGGACAAGCATTCAGGAAGAGAGCAGGCAGTAGAGAGCTGCCAGTGCTAGAGCATACTTGGAATAAAATGACCGTTCAGAGACACATTCCCAACTTCCCTGTGTTTTCCTTTCCAGGCTAAAGAAATTTTGACTAAAGAATCTAATGTACAAGAAGTGCGATGTCCGGTCACAGTCTGTGGAGATGTCCACGGGCAATTTCACGACCTCATGGAACTTTTCAGAATTGGAGGCAAATCACCAGACACAAACTATTTGTTTATGGGGGACTATGTTGACAGAGGCTATTATTCAGTCGAAACAGTCACATTGCTCGTAGCTCTTAAGGTAACTTTTCTTAGCTGTACAATTTCTTTATAAACCAAATGTACTTGTGCTCCTGACTCCACTTAATGTGCATTATGATTTGTACTGCACTGATACAGGTATGAAAACTGAAATGTTGCCTGTCGTGGTTTTCTAAGATGCTTGTGGGGAAAAACAAAACAAAGAAATCAGCTGCAAGCCTGAACTTTTTAAAAATGAGTGCTGCATTTGTTTTTAACTTGCCTAAGTAACAATCTTGAAGAATTTGGTTGGAGACATGAGCTTAATAAAAAAATGTACTGAAGTCCACTAGTTAAAATGAACAAAAAATTGTAATTGATCTCAAAAGCATTTGGCAGCTGAAGATTTGAAGTAATTACCTCTTCTCAGAGGTTATAATTGAATCTTCATCTTAAAAAAGAGTTTGGTTTTTATTGTTTTAATGACATATGATGTTTCTTACTGCTTTAATGACATATGATGGGGGCGAGGGGTGCAAATTTTGACTTTTGGAGGGGGGAGAGGCAGGGAGACAGAGATTGTCTTGGCACCTCTAAACTAAACTGTTCTGTTTAGGTCCGTTACCGTGAACGTATCACAATTCTTCGAGGGAACCATGAAAGCAGGCAAATCACACAAGTATATGGTTTCTATGATGAATGTTTAAGAAAATATGGAAATGCAAATGTTTGGAAATACTTTACAGACCTTTTTGATTACCTGCCTCTAACTGCCTTGGTGGATGGCCAGGTATGTTGAGACTTGACAAAAGTTAACTGATACTAGATACGAAGGGAGCTGTTCATGTGTTCTGTTAGCTCTCAGCTTTAAAGGAACCTCTTACAGATATTATTATATATATTTAGTAGAATAATACTTGCATTTATACTAAACAATGATAAAGAACTGATATAATTTATGTAGGTGAATGAAATAAATTCCATACACCTAACTCTTGCAGATTTTCTGTCTACATGGTGGCCTCTCTCCATCGATAGACACGCTGGATCACATCAGAGCACTCGATCGCTTGCAGGAAGTTCCCCATGAGGTACTGACAGATAACTTTTCTACACTTGCAGATTTGATGATTTGGCATAGATTTGGTGTTTGAGTACACAGATCGGAAAGGAAATTCAAAACAACTTAGCAATAGGAAAGTGGCTGTCTTCTAGTTTTTTGAAGGAAAAGTAAGGGGTGTGTTCTTCCCTAAAGAAACAAACCTATTTGAGTGTGCCTGGAATCTCAACAGGTACAACTTAATGATCTCAGAGGTGAGAACTGCTTTGTTCAGATTAACTTCTCAGTAGTATTTCAGTTGTTAACTGCTCTAGCTGTTGAGTTAATAGGCATTTTTTTAAAGTCTTAAAGAGATGCTGCAGTGAGTTGTGCAGGTGTGGCACACGTGCAGGTTTCTTCTGGTTTAGTTTGGTTTTTTTCTGCATTGCATATCTGAAACGCATTCTACATCTCTTACAGGGTCCAATGTGTGACTTGCTATGGTCAGATCCAGATGATCGTGGTGGCTGGGGCATTTCTCCTCGAGGTGCAGGTTATACGTTTGGACAGGATATTTCAGAAACCTTTAACCATGCTAATGGCCTTACGTTGGTTTCCAGAGCTCATCAGTTGGTAATGGAGGTAAGCAGGATACCCGGGGAGTTTAGACTTTGGCTTGTGTGGTTGGTCCCCAAATGCTGTTCTCTGCGTGTCAGATCTGTATGTGCAGCTGTGCCAATGGATGGTCCAGCTCAGAGTCTTCCAGAAACTCAACTCTGACAGTATTCACGTGCTACTAAAAGAGTTTCTCCATGTGACAGTGGAGTAGCCTTTATTTTGGCCTTTTTTTTTTTTTTTTTGGTAAAATTACAGTAGCGTCTTAAACCAGACTTCAGTAGTAGAGGTGGTATTGCATTTCTGTAGAGATAAAAAGGTTCCTAAAGCTAAATACTGAGTGCCTTGTGGAGAAAATGCACAGAAATACGTGTGCCTTGAAAAAAGATGCATTTTACCTGGGATGTGATGTTCTTGGTCTCCAGCTGTCCCTGGCAGTTAAGATTTTCAAATGTATGTCAGGATTCTGGTTGGGGTGATCACAGCTGAGGATTCAGGATAGACTGTGAACTTCAGAATTGTTTCATTTTTTTAATGCTAATGCAATGGAGAATTCTTGCTGGTTTTATTTCAAAATATGTTTAGCTCCTGCTTCCTAGTAAGAAGCAACATATGAAGGCCAAAATTCCTTTTTTACCCTTTTTCTTTCAAAAAGACACCCATACTGCCTCCATCTTATTTAAAATGTCACCGCAAACACCACTTTGGGTTTTGCACATTAAAAGTTCAGTTGGTAGCCAGATGGTTGTATGGGGTATGACAAATAAACCTGGCTGTTAGAATTTGAATTGTAATTTTTATTGTATTTTCTCCTCCAGGGGTACAACTGGTGCCATGATCGGAATGTAGTAACAATTTTCAGTGCTCCCAATTATTGTTACCGTTGTGGCAACCAGGCTGCAATTATGGAACTTGATGACACTCTAAAATACTCCTTGTAAGTATGTTTTTAAAACTTGAGAATTACAGTGCTGAGGATTTTAAGGTAGTCGCTGTAGCAAGATGCCACTTAATTATTGTGTAAAGGGGTATGTTTTCTCTTCAGATGCTTTTGGGAGGTGAGGTGAACATGGAATTGTTGGGTTAATTGTATCTAAAGTCTTGGAGTCTTGTATCTGGAACAGCTGCTGACATCTTGTCAGGTTCAAGTGAGACTTCTCAGTTTTGCTCTGTGTACCTGGAGTTTAATGGAATGCTGTCGAGGTATGTGATTTTTTTGAGAGCAGGAGCACTGTGTCAGAGCTGAGGTAATGCCCTTCTCTCAGTCTAGGGCATGAGACTTTTGAGTCTTTGAATTCTTCGGATGTTAGGATGTCAGCTTTTTTAATGAAGTTTCTAATTAACTACCTCAGCGGTAACTTTATTACTAAATGAGGCAAAAGCATTGTGTAAACTGCTTCCAGTTACTGGAGTCTAAATATAGACTAATGTTTGACCAGTTTGAGTATTAAAGCTGAGATTCATTTCTCTGCAGTCCCTCGTAGTAATCTTAAGAAGAGTTTAAAATATGGGGGTTATAAATGCATACAAATAGTAGGAGTGGAAGAACTTGGAACGCTTGTTTTGGAAGACTTTTAGGTAGTTGGGGAAGAAAACTACTTAACGTTAAGACCACTGCTACTGTACTTCAGATGTAAACCATACCTGGAGGTGAGCTGAACTCCTGGCTTCATTAACATCTGTGCTTTTCAGTTTGCAGTTTGATCCAGCGCCGCGCAGAGGTGAACCGCATGTTACTCGTCGCACCCCAGACTACTTCCTGTAAAGAGATTTTAGACCTGTACAGTATTGCCATGAACCATATGTTGACCTAAAGAAAACGGGAAGAGCAACAGTAACTCCAAAGTGTCAGAAAAATATTTAACATTAAAACTTGTTTTCACATGGACCAAAAGACGTGCCATATTCAAATACAAAGCCTCTTGTCGTCAACAACTGTGACCACTTTAGAATGAACCAGTTCATTGCATGCTGAAGCAACATTGTTGGTCAAGAAACCAGTTTCTGGCATAGCGCTATTTGTAGTTACTTTTGCTTTCTCTGAGAGACTGCAAATAATAAGATGTAGACATTAACACCTCGTGAATACATTTAACTTTCCATTTAGCTATAGCTTTATTCAGCATGACTGTAGATAAGGGTAGCAGCAAACAATCATTGAAGCTTAAAGAACGTTTTTAAAAATAAGTACCAAGGCCTCATATTTGTTCTGAAACTGTTTGTTTGTTTTATTTTCAGGGAATACTGTTTAATTTAATTGTATTGATTTTTTTTTTTTCTCCTTGTCTGCACTCAGTTCCCTTTTCCACTCTTTGCCCCACCATATTGTCCCTTGTAATTGTCCAAGGATAGTGAATTACTTTGAACAGAACTGTTTTTTTCTGTAAAACAATGTTACTGCAGGACAGAGCTGCAGTGTTTTTCATAATAAACTTGTGAACTAAGTATGGAAAAATGTCAAATCCTAATTGCATCTCAGGTCAACTGTGGTTTAATAAACTAACATGTAGCTGGATGGGTTTTATAAACTTGCATAGAAGTTTTCACTTCATATCACCTCAGCTTTAAGTTATTTAGAGTGTGCTGAAAAAAAACCAAACCACTTGACTTTGAAATCTGTCCTGAGGAGATGCCTGGTCGTGTGTCGACACGCAGTGGAGAACAGAGCTCACCACGTACCGACCCACTGCTTGTACTGCAATAGTCCCAAAGGGAAGAACATAGAATCACTTGATTGATTTAGCCTGGCTTTTTTTCCAAGTGTAAGCTGGAGTAATTTACAATGTAGGTGCTAATACTTCAAATAACTTTCTGAAAAACGAAGAATAAACCAAGTTTTCTGAATATTAAAGGAAATAACTTGAAATTTAGTACTACGTGTATTGCCCAAGGTGCCATTCTGAAAAATAGTGGTGTGTGGCTTATGTTACTGTGTGTTAAAACATCTGTTAAAATAGTTCCTGCTAACAAAAAGTCAGATTTTCTGCCTCCTTAAGGCTTGTGCTTGAAATTTCTTGGTTCTATCTTAGATGTACCTGGCTGCTCTTTTAAGAGAGGATTCTTGATATTCATATTAAGAGACTTTAAATTCCTTGGGCACAATGTAGATTCTGCAACAACATGGAGGAGGATTTTTTTTTTTTTACACTGCTTGCTTCTAAAGAAAAGTACAGAAATCTTGTGAATGTTCAATTTACGTGGATACATTTAGATACATTTTTGGGGCCTTTCTTGCTTTCCTACTGGAGGCCCACTCAGTCTTCTAACTTGCAAAGAAGGTGCTGCATTTCCCCTTCATCCCTCTTCTGAAAGCTTCAAGTGGTTGCTTTTTTTTTCTTCTTCAGACTTGGGCTGTAGGTTGGGTTC
The DNA here is from genome assembly GCA_025331215.1 of Actenoides lindsayi. Classification (NCBI taxonomy): domain Eukaryota; kingdom Metazoa; phylum Chordata; class Aves; order Coraciiformes; family Alcedinidae; genus Actenoides; species Actenoides lindsayi. The sequence continues at coordinate 17,365 of WTSP01003026.1, forward strand.
AGAATGGTTTCTGGAGTATGCCCAGTCTTCTCCAGTGTCACCTCTTACAGGAAGAAGTACATACTAAAAATAAGTACCTGAAATGTCTTTTTTTCAGTATATCGGGAACTTTTGCTTTGATCTCTATTAAAAAATAATAATCCTTTGCTGTAGAGAGTAGTTCACTTTCAATTCCTTTCACTTGCCATTCTCTGTAAGTGGTTTTGTAGATAGACTTTGTGCCTTAATTGACACCATTCCTTCAAGATTAATGACTCTGCCCTATTTTCAGATTTCCTTGTTCCGTTAATTGGCGTGACTCATCTGCTGCTCTGGGGGGGAGCAGCCACTTCACTTGTTCAGTTTCTCTGCACAAATACAAGCAGTTATTAGGAAAGTCAGTGGAAAATGTTCAAAAGTTACTCCAGTTTCTGCTCTTTCCCCCCCCTAATTGCTCTCATTGGGCCTTTGAAAATTTCCCTGAGAATATCCCGTTGTGAGCAAAAAATGGTTCCTCTGATGGAGATTGGCCACCAGCAGAACTAATGAGCTTAAAGCATGTTTGGGAGATTCAAGAGGAGAAAGAAAGCTTCAAATATAATTAATTGGATTTATTGGTAGCTGATTGGTTAGTTTACCTGAGGAAAACTTATATGACAGAGCCAAGAAATGAGTGTAATTAGGATTTGTACACTGTTTGGAGATCGGGGGGGATGTTTCCTCCTTTGCTACAGACTGGTGAGTTCCATGGAATGTGAAATGGGAGTGGCTGGAAACCCCATACTGTGGCAGTTGGGTGGGTTTTTAGGTGAGACAGTTAACTCCAGTGTGTGGGGAGGGGGGCTGACACCGGGGCTTAAATTGTCAGAACGCAGCCAGCAATGAAATCACCTCTTTGCCGCAAAAATGCTTGGAAAAACTTCCCCTTTTTTTTCTTGTTTCTCCGAATTTGGATCGAGTCAGTAGAATCCTGTTTCTGTTGGACAGATGGGGTAGGGTTTTGAGTTTTTCATACTGCATTTTACTTAAGTCCTGCTTAATGATACCCTGTTATTGGGCCATTTATCCAGATTTTTATATTGACTGAAGTAAGCATGCTCCATCTGAACTATGGGGTCATTAAGTTAAAAAGGAGCCAAAATCACAACCCCACAGCAGAAAACATTCAGTAACTGGTTTTGAAAGGGAAAAAAAGAGACACATTTGAAGTGGACAGAGTTGCTAGGGGGTTGGGTTGGTTTTTTTCCCCCTTCTCACTCCCCTGCCTATTCCCAGCCAGTGCTTTGTGCTCTCCTCCTCTGGCCCCCTCTGCCCAGCAGCCCCACCGAGCCCCTGCTCTGCTGGTGTCTGACACGTACTGCTGTGGCTGGACCTTTTCTCCAAGGTAACCCAGTGCTGTGGCTGGACCTTTTCTCCAAGGTAACCCAGTGCTGTGGCTGGACCTTTTCTGCAAGGTAACCCAGTGCTGTGGCTGGACCTTTTCTCCAAGGTAACCCAGTGCTGTGGCTGGACCTTTTCTCCAAGGTAACCCAGTGTAAGCGTTTGTCAGATTGGTTCCAGCTGCTGACATTGGCATGCAGGTTCCGTATCCCGCTTCCAGTGCTCGGGCACCCTTCCCAGTTTAGATGTTCTGGTAGCACCCTGGAAGGAGACCTGATGCACAGGTAGACAAAGAGCTGGTTACCTTGTGTGTCTGTGATAATGGAATAAACTCTGCCTGGGAGGAAAAGGTGGTGAGTGGAAATGGTAGTAAAGGTTTCTGAGAGTTACTGATAGTTCCATCTGGAGGTCTTGTTTTTTAGTAAAGTACTGAAAGTCACTTTCATAAAGCAATTGTGCATTAAGAGTCTGCAACAAAGTCTTTTGTCAATGCAGAAATTCAGCCTGAATCTCAATGGCAAAGGATTTCCTCGTGCACAATACAACCCCCAAACTGTTCGGCGAGTGCTGGGTTTATTTTGGGCCTTTTTTCCTAGCTCAATAAACACATTCCTCTCTCTTCCCCCTCTCACCCCTTCATTTCCTCAGTAATACCAGAGTGCAATTCCTGCTGTCAGAGGAGCTGTGATTAAGGAGCAGGAGGGGGCTGAAGGATAAATTCACTTGTTCACTGGAGGGAAAATAGTCTGTAAGAAGAGTTGAGTGGGATCAAATCACAGTTTCCAATGTCAAATTAAATTCTGCTCCGAATTCAACTAATTGAAGATGTGGCTCCAGTCTCCCCACTTCCTTCTGCACCTGAGAGCTCGTTTATCGCTCTTTTAATTGCTTCTTCTCGTTGTAGGCCGAGCACTTGGGGAAACTCAGGATACATTTTAGGGATTTTGAGTTTTATTTTACATGAGAGAAATGCCTTTTTCATATTCCATGTTGTGGTTTGTTTCTTTGTTTTTGCAACCATGTGCCTGGTTTATCTGGCCTTTGATTTTGCAAGCAATGTTTTCTGAGATCTCGTAGAACACGTCGGGTGCCTGCTCTGTGCCACAGCCACTGCTGCGCGGAGCGTTGGTTCTCTGCAAGTTCCAGAAGGCTGGAAACAGGTAAAGCGTAAAGTAAAAATTCCCCCAGCCTGTGTAGAAATCTTTCAGGTGCCCGTGAATCGACTGAAAAACCCCTGCAGAGTAAGCAGATCATGAGTCAGCCTGATGTGGTATTTAAAAAAAAAAAAAGTTATTTTGGGGCTGTAATTCATTTGGCTGAGCTCCTTTTGGATGAGAATGAAAACAAGCTGCTCTCTTGAGCAAGGGCCCAAAGTTCTTTGGCATTCATACAGGAAAAAAAGGCTGAAAACCCACTCTTGGTTTGAAATTAAGCAGTGCTGTGTGTTTCAGCCTTTCAAAACCCGCGCTGTGGCTGAAAAGCTTTATTTGAGATGGGTTGAGCTACAGCTCCCTGTCTGTTAATTACTCTGGGGTGAACAGAACTGCATTTGGATGAAGATTAAACTGCTGCTGGTGTATAAAACAAATCACTAATAGCGCCCAAATATTCTATATGCATAATTGGACAACATCTAAAACCAGGGTGGACACAACAGCTGCTAGAATAGGAGGGCAGCGTGGCACTGGGATGGGGTAACTGGCAAGGCTGCAGAATATCCAGTTCTGGAAGTGGTCAGGACTGGGCCAGGAGAAGCTGCAGCTGAGCTGGTGCTGGTGCTGCTTCAGGAGGCAGAGCCAAGCCCCTTCCAAGTGATGTTTCTGTGTCTAAACCAGCGTTTTACTGTGTTAGGGGACTTGGGATCTGTGCTCATCCTCTTCCTCTTCAGCTGCCGGGACTTCAGTTGTGGTTTGCAAAGCATCAACTAAAAAAACTAAACAAAACTGGGGGGGATGTTCCAATAGCTTCAAACCAGTATCAGCTCTGTTTTTTTCTGACCTTGCCAATGGTGGCATCGTGCCACCTTATGCCACCCTGGGATGGGTGATGGAAGAGGAGCTGCAGGATGAGGGGTGAGTGTCCAGGATGAAAACTGGCAGGAAGGTGCATCTGATAAGAGACTGTCCCTTGTACGGGTACTTGTATCACAGAGTAGGGTTGTAGAAACCAAACTAAACCTTTGCTATTTGGTCGTCTTGTTGACTTCTGCATGCATCTTCCTTAGCAGATATCCCCTCAACACAATTGTTCTGGGTTTATAGAGGCTGGGGGTTTTTTTTTATTGTTGTGGGTTGGTATGTTTCTTCTTTAAAATGTTCATTAAATATCTAAACTGTTTTCTAGGGTATGCATTTAAACCCAAAAGTGCTGAACTGTCAAAGAGTGCATTGTTTATATTGGTAATTGCATCATTGATTGAGCTGAAAGGCTTTAGCCTGGCTCCCAGCTGCCTTTGTTTTTCAGGAGGTTGAACAAACATCTACCCCTCTGCCTAATCTGAAAACTTGCTGTCCAAGCCCCTTCTTTATCATAGCAGCCACTGCAAGAGTGGCCAAGGACCACTGCTCCCTTCTGCCTCCTTACTCATTAAAGGGGGGCCCTGGAGGAGCCTTGGCTGAGCGGATCCTGCAGCGTTCAGTCCACGCTTGACCCACTTTGCAGGCAGCTCTGCTCCTTTTCCCCCCACTGTGTTTGTCCTCGGGGAAGAGGAGCACAGCCTGCTGCTGCTGCTGCTGGAGTGGGCACCCCTGCCCAGGAGAGGGGAATTTCTCCTCCCTTCCCCTCTCCAAGAAAGGCTGGTGATGGGTTCTGCGTTGTCTGCCTGTGAGTTACCTGGCTTTAGCTTGGCCATCTCAAGAGGGCACCGGGCTGGGGGTTTGGACAAAAATGCTTTGAATTAGCCTGACTTCTGAAACACGCTGTATTTATTCCCATGGACTTTGAAACTTCAGAGCAACTGCTCTTTTTCACCTGAGAACCAGCCCAGAATCTGCTTTTTTGCACTTTGAACAGCTCCGAGCTTTAAAACCAGGGCTGTGCAACCCTTTCAAGCCAACCTAGTTCACTTCCTCTCACGCTTGGTTAGTCAGGAGATTTCCCCTATTGCCACTTAACGTGGCTCCTGAGACCTTTTAAAGTGAGTCCCCTCCGTTCAGCTCCTAGAACCCCTGTCAGCGGGGCCGAGCTCTGCTGTCCCCTCGCTGTCCTCTCGCTGTCCCCCCTCTGTCCCCCCTCTGTCCCCCCGCTGTCTCCCCCGCTGTCCCCTCGCTGTCCCCCCGC
>WTSP01003027.1:0-15884 GCA_025331215.1 Actenoides lindsayi
AGCGGAGATCGCGCGGGGTGTGGGTGTGGGGTGGGGGGGGGGGAGAGGACAGGGGAAGGGAATCCACTTAGGATTGCAGTGTAAGGAATATTGCATGTACTCAAATACTTAAATATATTTACTGTGTTAATAAGAAATACTAGGTTCCACATGCCATATTCAAGAGATTTATTTTTCTTAAAAAAAAAAAAAGTATGGTGGCTTGCTATATTACAGTTAAACTCAAATAACCTTTTCTTTTTAAACTTTATAAAAGAAGGTGTGAACTCACACTTAAATAGAAATACAAAAATGAATAACCTATAGCAATGGTCACATCAAATGTGACAAACAGTAGCATAAAGATAAAGCAGAAGAAACAGATATCATAGCATCAGAAAGTGGGAAAGTAACTGGATACTGCCTATAGCAAGCTCAGTGCAATGATGGGCAAAGAGCACCTTCTATCTTACCCTGACAATTTAGATCACCTGCAGAATAAACACCTCAGAGAAAGAAAGAGCATAAAGCCTGAAGAGAAGGGTCCTTGACAACAGCAAGAAATGATCCAGGGGAACACGATGTCAAACCTTAAAATGATAAAGAAGGTTAGTTTTAAGTAAGTGCATTATGGAACTGTAATGCACTGAATCTCCACATTTTGTTTGTAAGTTCTCCTGAAACTTTCCCTTCTCCCTATCTTTCGAAATACCAGCTAGATACACAAAGTTACTTTTTTAATTAGACTGATACTATTCAGGGCATTAGTAGGCAAAGAAACAAGGATCAGTACTTCAATACCTATTTTGTCTTGCTGATGCATTGCAAACAAGAAAGCATACACCTACTCTAACATTTTAATATTTGTATCACATTTAATACAACTGTTAGAAATGCCAAAGGTCCTAAGAAAGAACTTGCAGTAGAAGTACTAGTGAGGCAGCAATCTATTACACGTTCTTGCAAACGCAGGTGTCCTAACAAAGTAGGCACACCTCTGGGCAGAGTTTTCAACATTTTATACCCTATTCCCATCTGCAGAAGTCCCTCCCTTGTTTCCCTATGAATTGGGTACTTCCAAGGTTCACAGGCTTAACCGAGGCACCTTCTTCATAACAGTCCATAATAGTTTGTAATTTTATGTCTGGCAGGTTCCTGCTTCCCCTTGGAGAAGATAATATTCCTCAGCTTACTGAGCAGAATGCAGTATCTTTCTAAGTTACTATTGTTCATCTTAAATAGCCCTGAACCGTTTCGCCTTTATCTATTAACACATCTTGATTGGCAATTGTGCACTTTTGTCCTTTATCTTCCTTTTACCATACGACTTAGCTTCAGGCCTCAGTTTCCCTTAAGACCACATCTAGTCTTTGGTAAATGATTCCTGATGAGGCAGCTTAAGTCTTTTATTCCTCAAGTTAATGTTAGGAAAAAAAAATTATATTTATTTTACAGTTTGCGAAAACAACACTCCTCAGCATTTTCTACACAACCAAAATAATTTCTGCAACTCATTTATCATTTGAGATTCATAAATCAATCTGTATGAATAAACAGCAAACCCACAATACGAAATGTAAAAGGCACAGTATTTGGCTTGCAGTCCCCAAATCTCAATTTCAAGCTATTTGATCCTCTGCTTATGCTGAAAACCAGAAAGAGTATACTGCTACTTGGCGGGGGAGAGTGAAAGGGAAAGGCAGAAAGGACTGGCTTTGCTGATGCCTCATTCTGGAAGCAAAATACAAGTTCCTTGTCTCTCCAGAGAAGCCCCGGGCTGCAAACGTCAAGAATATTATTTTTGCCTTCTGGCATAATTTCAATTTTCAAGTAGGTACACTTTGATTTTTACTGAGGTAGGACAGCCTTGTTTCTCCCACCACAGTAGGAGACCCTCTACCGTTGACTGTAATAAGCTGCCATGACTCTATCAGTGAAGAGAGGCTGGCAGCACACATGCCCAGGTGACCTTCAGTGCTCTCAGACAGCTGCTTTCTCCAAGCCTTTCACAGCACAAGAATTCCCACCACTGACATATTTAGTGCACTGTCCCTATTCCAAAGGCTGACAGATTCTGTAAACCATCACTGCAACAAAAGCCACCCTCACACAAAACCTTGCATAGCAGTCATACTTAGAAATCTCACTCATTTGTTATGAGCCATAAAGGTAACAATCATCCTTTAATAGTTCCTTCAAGTTCACATAACTGTATCTTCATCTTGTCATTCATCTGTACCATACTTAATATTAGCATGATCCTGCTAATTGCTTGAGGATCCTAAAAGAAATATTTTCCACCTGATCCACTTCATGCATGTATTATGAAGAACTTTGGGGTGGGGGTGGGTGTGGGTGTGTGTTAGTTAAGAGAGTTTTGCCACTTACCTACTTCTTTTTCCTTGTAAAGCTTTAATCCTAAAAGTATGTTAGATTGAAGTTCTTTGAAAAGTCCCCCCCAATGAAATTCTGCCCTCAAGAAGGGTCCTGAAGAGAGTGTCAGATAGGAAAACAAGCAAGAGGAGAGACACCCAACCTGGATTAAAATATACAGGATTGGCACTCATAAGGCAAGTAATCTTGGAAAAGAAAGGGGACTGAGACAAAAACTAGGAATTTCACTTAAACATTATCATGCAGTTTCTTGAACTGATTCAATTTTCTAAATAAAACCTCCAAAGACATCTCTAAAGCTCAATGAAAACTGTTTATTGTTCTGTTTAGGCCATTCTTTCTCATCCTATGAGGGACCACAAAAGCTCTCCCAGGGAAGAGAACATCGCTGCCAATAGGAGCTATAGGCTCCACACCTGCTCCACTCCCATACTGGGAACACAGCTGAGCCTAAACAGTAGCACAGGTTTCCTTGGGTACTGCAGAAGTGACACACATCTTCATAATAAGTCCCCCTTCCTTCTAATAAATCTACACCTGCCTTCTACTCCAAAGGCAGGTCAGTTGAGCTAGTCTCAACATATACTGTTATTATACATATATACACGCATTTATGAGACCTGTGCTGTGACCAGTCTACTTCAGTTGGCATTTTGCACTGCTTTAAGATTCTTAGAATAAGAAGTCACATTGGGCTTCAGGGAAATTAAGCTTCACCTTACTCTTGCAAACAGCCAAGATAGTCCTAAAAATCGTCTCTGTTCAGATTGATAAAACATGTTAACAACTGTCAGTACAATATGGCCAAGTGCTGCTCATTCAAGAGGCACGGCAGGACCCCAACACAGTACACAAACTCTGACAAAGCATTAATGTACCTTAAGCCTGCTTCAGCCAGACCCCACCTCAGGGTGCAGCTGTGGTTGTCCTTGTGTAGCACAGCCCTGCCACTAGCCAGCAGGCTTTCTGTTGTCTTCCCTCCTACTCGTTATGCTTCTCTCTCGCAAGTCTATGTATTTTTGACATGTAACATGAAATAGGAGTACCTGGCATGATGAAATTTCACTCAATATTGTGTTATCCCCAAAATCCATTAAATGTGCCAAACACATGGTCCATAATGATCACTCTCTGGCACAAAAAGTGTTCCTCCTCCCTCCCCCCATGACGCTGGCTAGCTTCTGCATGCTTCTGAACAATCAAGATGTAGGCTGTCCCCATGAGAATCACAGTTGGCATTGCAACTGAGCCAAATACCTGTTCTGGAAAGCACTACTCCACAGAGCTTATTCCACAGGGCCGTAAGCATCATCCAGTCAAATTTAAACTAAGGCAAATATAATATTTTCAGATATTCAGCAGTGCTTATACAACTACTCAAAACATGGCCGTTTAAACCCTCAAAGAACAGGATGGAGAAAACTGTGAATCCCTGAAAATGAAAGAAAGCCTGTTCAACACAAAGTAAATACACCAGGTACTTCAGGTTAGACAATAAACGTAGGTCAACTCTACACTGGACAAGTAAGCAGCACATAATTTCACTAACAAAAAACAGCACTCAGTGATACTCCTAGGACTCCATTTACCACATTATCATAATTCAGGATATTGGTGAAGTTTACCAAGCTTCCTTTTAGAAGAAGCAGTTTTAGATAGTGAAATGTTATGCAGCTACTGCTATTAACCCATGTTCATCATCATAAGCCACAGTTACATCAATTTTATTATATCACAGTCTTTAATTCAAGCAGCACCTCACATTTTCACTCACCACCCACTCTGTAATCTTCTCATTTTCACTGCAGTTGGATGACCAGAGCAACTACGGTGGGATATTGTCTTAAAAAGTCAAAGAATCACCCCCCCTAAAATTCACTATCAATTTATACCCCTGTAGAATGTTCACATAGCTCAGACACACCGAAGAGACAAAACCCCACTCAGGAAACTACACTTTGGGGGTTATACAAATGCTATAAACAGCACAAAAAATTAGCTGCAGCTATCCAGTAAAAAAGGGGGAAGCAATCAGGTAAAAAAAAATTAACTAATCATGCAGAAAACTCAATTCATCACTAGTTTTAATCTCGTTTTACTGTTAGATGCTTAGCTTCCACCATCCAACCCAGGGAAAAAAAAAACCACAAGCAAAAACAACAAACAAAACAGTTTCTCACTGTTACGTGGTGAAACTTTTTGCACAGTAGTTACACATTCTAAGTAATTACACACAGTTGTAGAAGGGCTCATAATTTGTAACTTTAATTTTCATTCTCATGTGTCAGAACTCTGAGTTCTACACCCATTCCTACTTTTGATGAAAACTGGGTTGGGGAAAAAAGTATTTATTACCTTACTTATGCTGATAAATCAAAACATATTTTGCACATAAAAATGAACAGAAATTACGCAGAAATAATTTTAAGTTACTTAGCAGACAGCACCCTAGGAGGAATCAGCTTTATGTTCATATAAACCTGTCCACATGGGATCAGATGCAAGGCGTATCTGCACAACTACATTTTCTCCGTCAGCAGCCAAAGACAAATTCTCATTGACTGCTCTAGCCACGTGTAGCTTCTTAGTCTGAAGCCCCTTGTGTAGCTTCTAGATGTCACTGTTTCGTGACATAAAATTTTTATTCATAACAAGAGTAAGAAGATCCCTCTGTCTTTTAAAATACTTCATGATTTCAAATATCAAGTTTGAATAAGCTTGTCATAGAGTTGAAGACTGGAAATAACAGGAAAAAAAAAAAATAAAAAAAAAAACAGAGAAGAAACAAAAGAACCCCAAACACAAGAAACAACAAAATTCTTCAAGCCAGGTTGAAATACTCATCTGAAGAGATTATTTCAGTCATAGTGCTTCTGACACACACTGGAAAGAAGCAGTACTTGTGATGATGCTGCTAGCTGTCACTGTCTAGCAATGGAGAAGAAATTGGGATTTAAAAGTAGTATAATACTCTTCGTGATTAGACCTGGAGATGCAAGTTGAGAAGAAAAAAAAATTTTAAAAAAAATTAAAAAGAAAAAGACCGATTTTAGGCTTGTGTCTGCATCAGAGTCTTCTTCAGGAAGCAGAGGTGCAACCTGTTTTAAAGCCACACTGGCAATTAATGGAGATCAGAAATAGAACGTTCACCTCTATGCTCCTTTTCTGATTTAGCCATAAACAATAAAACTTAGCAAGCTGATCTTTCCCCACCGTCTCTCTACATGACCTGTATTAAACGTAATTCCATTTGATTACAGCCCCTCTCGTAGTCTTTTTGCTTTGTCCTCCCAACAGACAGCCCAGTTCTCTTCTGCAAAGTACGTAAGAGGTCCACAGGAGACGTACGACTTGTGGCAGTGGGCAGTACAGGGCCACAGAGGTCCCAGGCAGGCAACACAGAGGCTTGCTTTCCAAACTTTTTGGAAGACTTACTATACATGACCTACTAGAAAGAAACTATGAATTCTATTAAGTACAGCTTATATATTCTATACTGCAAAAGAGATTTAAGTTTTATCTGTTTTGAGGTATGAGTTACAGCCACCTCTAGCCAACTACAACATCATAATGTATTATCAGACTTTGGCAGATTCAACGTTTAGTACAGGTGAATATTAAACGCTAGCTCACATACAAGAGGAAAACCAAATGAGTATACAACTTGCTAAGGAGAGCTATTGGTATAGTCAGGAGGACAAGGCACACAACTTAGTAGCCAGGACACACAAACCTGTTACAAAGAACCTTCATATATTACCTTCTATGAGCACTTTAGTAAAGGTGCCTGGAAAAAAAAAAGTGTATGTGTACATATTTATGTTACTGCAATTACTGTAGAATGAAAATATCGCTGTGAGCTGAGGAAGATAAACAGCACCTCCTCTTACTGCTATAATGGCCACAATGGTAGCCAGCTGGTGCTGGTATTACAGCCGAGTAAGACTGTTAAAGTCAGAAAGCATAAGTTAGGGTCCCTCTCACCTATCCAGCTACTTAGCTGTTTATTTTCCCAGAACTTCAATAAGCTCCTAAGTTAGGCAGTCCCATTTCCTTATAGCCGTAAGCACTAATACAATGGACAAGTTTGTCCCATAGGACAAATGCACAGGCATGGAACCCAAAGCCCAAGATCCTACAAACATCAAGTACCTTTACAGCTGGGTATAATCAACTCAATTCATGACTTATCAGAAATAGCTTCATGATCCCTCCTCACAAAAACATTATTTTTTTCTCTCAATTTCTGAAAAGGAGAGAAATACCTACAAAAATCTCTCAGACTGCTGATATTTTCCGACCACTCCAGGGCCAGACAAAGACTTCTCCAGAGATTGGTTAGGGACTGGTGACAGAGCAGAAGCCACTAGTCAAGCCCCCCAGGGAGCCGAGGGAAGTAACCCCCGCCCTCGGCCCCTGCCCCCACAGCGGCACACCTGCCCTGGAAACAGCAGGATTTCGGAGCAAGGACCAACTCCTGCCCCCTGCTCGGCCACCTTTAAAAACCGCAACGAGACGGGCAGGTGCCAAGAACCACCAAAAGCCAACGGTGCCACCAGTACCGACTCAGGGGGCTGAAGGGACACCGGTCACCTCCTAAGCGGGCCCTTCAGCCCGCCCCAGCACTCCCATGCCCCACCGCCACCGCTTTCCCAGAGGCAGGGCCGACACCTGCCAGCCGTCCTTCAGCCCTGCTCGACACCCACCTGGAACTCCAGCCCGTAAATCACCGGCGCATCGTCCTCCATGGCGCCCCAGCCCGGCCCCCAGCACACCGCCGCCCGCTGCCCTTTCTGGCCCTCGGCGCTGCCCGTCGTGCGCCGCTTCCGGGAGGTGGGCTCCCGCATGCGCACAGCGGCACGCCCGGCCCGGCGCAGGCGCGGTGAGCAGCGGCGCGGGGCTCGGCGCGGAGGTGACGGGAGGGGAGGTGGGGGCGGCCCGGGCGGCTCTTGTGCTGGCAGAGGGGTGCCCGGGTGGGTGAGTGGCTTCTGAGGCGGCCTTGGGGTGGCGGCCCCGAGGGAGAGCGGCGGAGCTCGCCCGGGCTGCGGCAGGCGGAGGCCGTGTGGGGAAGGCCGCGCCCACCCCCGCCGCGGGGCCGGCAGGGCCGGGGATCCCGGGATCCGGTGCCGATCCCCGGGAGCGCGGGGGCTGCGGCTGCGGCTGCGGGGCGGGTGGCGGCTGGGGCCGCCGGGCGTTTGTCCTGCGGGGCCGGCCGCGGGCTCAGCAGCCTGCCCTGCTGACAGCCGTGAGCTCTCCCTTCCCTTCACTTCCCTTCCCTTCCCTTGCCTTACGCGGGACCGAGCTGGGCTTTGCAAGCAGAAAAGCAAATACCGTTTTGTCTGTGTTTAGTGGGAGGCGTTTGCTCCCCGGTCCCAGTATTTTTATGACTTGGCAAAAGGATAACACCTTTTTCAGAATTACATTATTTTGTGGGTAGATGTTAAATGAAAGATGTCAAACGGTATCACTAGTGTATTTGTAAAGCAGTAATTTCAGTATTTGTTTGATGCTGAGCAACACCTGAGTGGTGAAACTAATACTTGTTTTGGTGGGGACTCTTCCATCTTCAGCTACCATGGAGAATAATCAAAGTAATGCTAAGGATGTGAAGAGCACCTCGGATGAGGATGACAGCGGAGATGTAGTTCAACAGAAAACTCAAGAAGAAATCCTCTTTCATGAGGAAACCATTGATCTTGGTGGAGATGAATTTGAGTCTGAAGGGAATGAAACGGTATCAGAAGACTCAAATAATTTCGTAGATAAACTTAATGAACAAATGATGGAGAGTGTAATTATTTCAGATTCTCCAAACAACAGTGAAGATGACACGGGTGAACTCGGTTGTCTTCAGGAGATTGTAGAACAAATGGAAGCTAAAGATAATAAAAAGACACAAGCAGAAGTGGATAAAGAAGAGATTTTAAGTAATGAGAGTGAAACTGAACATGAAGAAACACCCAAAGACATTTCTGAGATTGGAACAGATGATCAGGCATCTCTAAAGGAAGAGTCAATTCAGGAAGCAGTGAAGGAGGAACCCAAGTTGGGAAACAACATTCCTGGTGAAACCAAACCAAATAATATTGATGAAAGCAAACCTGAGAACCAGATATTGTCACCCAGTACTAGCAAACCATCTTCTGAGGCTGAGCCTATTCCTGTATGTACCATCTTCAGCCAAGCAAACAATGTTAATACCCAGCCACAGTTGTTCCTGCCTGATGGTTTTGAGCCTCAGATGGTTAAATCTCCCAGTTTTAGTAGTATAATTGAGACTCCGGTGAAGGCTAATCCACAGGTGGTTCAGCCAAGTCCTAGTCTGAGCAAGTTCTTTGGCGATACCGTTAACACTAATACTTTAGCTTCTGATTTTTTTGATTCATTTACCACATCCAATTTTATTTCTGTTAGTAATCCCAATGCAAGCTCTTCAGTTCCAGAACAAATGACCTCTCTTTCTAATGGTGGAGACAGTTCTTGTGCTTCAACTAACCCTACTTTCTCTGTGCGAAATGGGAGACCTGAAGCAGGTGATCTGTCGTCATCTCTAGAAGTAACTCAATCCCCCAAGCCATTCTCACAAATCCAAGCTGTTTTTGCTGGGGGTGATGACCCGTTTGCCACAGCCTTAAACATGAGTGAGCTAAATAGAAGAAATGATGCTTGGCTTCCTAGCGAGGAAACCAGAAATGTTCTCGTTTCAGTTGCCACACAGCAGTACAGCACTGTGTTCATAGATAAAGAGAATCTCACCATGCCTGGATTAAAATTCGATAATATCCAGGTAAGAGTCTAATTTTTTATCTTAATGTATGAGTATATTTTAGAAATATTACACAAGAGTTGTCCAGTAATCTGTGTATCATAGTGCTTCATATTGTTCCTGGTGATTGCCTTATATATATTACTTCAGTCCTTATTAGAAAATTTGTTGCTGCCTACTTACACATGAAGGGGCTAAAACCAGACTTGATTTATTCATAGTGAAATTTGTTGGGTGCGTTGAAAACCAGTGTTGACAGTTTCCATAAAATCCAAAGCTGGTTGTATTTTTAAGTAGTTTGTTTCTGGTCTTCCTAGTTAGTAAGATAATGCTTGCATTTGAAATATACACAAAATCAGCATGCTGTACTACAGAGTCTGAAAGAAGACAGCTTTGTTTGCTTGTGGAATTCTCTGTTGCAACCAAGTGGGAAATAACATTTTTCACTGATGTTCACAGTATGCTCAATAATGTTAACACTGACTGAAATCACATCACTTTTATGTTCCCTAAGCCATGGAAAGGTATAACCTCTTAAGAAAGATCAAGTGCTGGAGCAAGATACTGGGAAGGGATAACTACAGAATTAAAGGAAAACAACTCCAGATGAGATCATGAAGGAAAAAAACCTAGTAGTAGAAACTCATTTCTTTCTTTCTTTCCTATCAAGAGTTCCCAACCTGTGAGAAGGCATAACATGGTTTTTTTTCAGATTTTAAGAAATTTCTTTCAGATTTATTCAGTATTTCTTGTAAAGCAGTTTTATCCTGGCTGCTTAGCCAGGGCTAACTATTGTAATGTTGAAAACAAAAAAAAGGATTGCTCTTTCATATCTATGTCTCTGGATAATAGAATTGTTGTCTAACAGAGATGGTGTTGAGGATTTGGATACTTTAGTCCTTAATTGTAGCATAACAAAGATTATCAGTCTGTAGTCAAATACAAGCAGAGACCAGTCTGTAGTAACTTCCCAATCTGTGGGAACTATCAGAAAAATTTCTGGAGTGAATCAGGTCCAAATTTATAGCTGAATTATCTGACAAATCTGACAGGTTTCTATCACAAGCAACAAATGATAAACCTGTTTTAGATGTATGCTATGCTGAAGCCACTTCTTGGGTTTGCTTTATCTTAAAACGTTTGTTGTCCAGAGCCTGATAATTACCATGAAAGAAAACACTGTTATGGGAAGCTATTCCTTCTCCACTCCTTAAAAAAAAAAAAGTCCTTCCCATCTTCCTGAAAAAATCCCTTAGACCTTGATGAGTATTTCAAGAGTGTGTAGTATTTGTCCTCTGAAAGCCAATAGGATGGACAGAAGGAATGATCACTACTGCAGACCCCAAGGGTGAGGGCCTTATTACAGGCTTCCTTTTTTACAGCAGTTCTCTCTCACCTTCTTCAGTCCAGTTAAGGATTAAAGGCTTGTTTTCTTAGAATCTGGGCATGTGCATATATGCAGATCTGACATTTAGTGCATAACTGAAAAGATTTCATGGCAATGTCCATGTGATGTATTTCTACAGCAGGACCTGATGTAAAATCATCAGTGGAATTAAAGGACACTTCTGCTGCTTTCTTCATTGATTGCAACTTATAAATAGTCACACAGCAGGAACAAGTTTTGAAGTGCTTTATGTTTGTTTATGCAACTTTCTTCACTTGAAGTTGCTGCCTTTCGGTGTCCTGAGCCTGTGCATGGACTGACCTGACATCTCCCTAGTTTGGTATCATAGTTCCATATGCTTCTAGTACTGCAAATTGTGTATTTAACTGAAACTGTAATCATAAGAGTACTTGAAACGTCAACTGAAACATTGTGAGAGGCATGTTTTCAATTTAAATCAGCTTCCAACAATGGTCATTAAGGCTTTGGTATGAATAGTTTGCTAATATTAAATGTTAATGCAAGATGTTAAACCAGACTGCATGCAGTTGACAAAGTTACCTGAAAAGTACACTTACAGTGAACTCTTAAGTGTGCTTCAGGGAAGGACTGAAATTTTGTATGACATGTATTGAAGAGCTCAACACTTTAATTTTTTTCCCTGCTCACTCAGGAAGTGTTGGTTCTTATTACAAATGTGTTGTCTTGAAGGTTAAGTGGATAAATCACACTAAGAAAAATACTCAGTGCTGTCGATTTCAGCTTTGCACTACTTTCTGCTGATCATTCAAGAAATGTTATTTTTTAGACTATCTGGGATTGCACATGGTACGGAATATCTATACCTGTGCTCTCTGAGTGTAGCAGTGAGTTGGTGTGCTGCTTTTTACTCTCTTTTCACTGTGCCTTTCTTCATCAGTTAGTCTGCTGTCACTGAATCCTTTGTTTCGTGACATTCATTTGTAATGTTTCCTTCTCCAAAGTACTGTTGGGAGGGATTAAAAATTCTTTTGTGTTTATGTCATTTTGCACACATTGACTTTTCTTAATCCTTCAGACTCTGGGATGAAGATGGCAATCTTGTTTATTCATAGGATATGTGACAGCAGTAGAGGTAAAAATTTTCCACATAATGAAATAGTGGTTGCAATCTCATTGCCTCAAGAAACAAGACAGAAAACACAAACATATTTCCCATCACTATCCAGGGAGCAAGTGCCAATGCTTATCTTTACTGTAGCTAAGCTTTACTGTATTTTAGGCAGCTCACCTTTTTTTATGTAAAAAAAGTGCCTTGCTTCCTGCTCTCTGTGCTAACAACTTCCTACTTCAGTTCAAGCAAATATTTTTTGTGTATCTTTGAGGGATTTTTGAAAATATTCCTTTGTATGCTTACATTTTTGCATAGTCACCATCTTAAATACTGCATGCTGTTCTTAGTTACCACAGATGTGAAAAGATACCATAGAATTAAAACAAATTGCAGCGAGGAGGGATAGTGAGGAGTGTAGAGGTTCTCTCTTATGAATCATCGTTAAAAGGAAGGGGACGTTTTGGTTTACAAGAGTGATAATGATCTAAAATTCATAAAATAATTAAATAGAGAATTATGATTTGCTGGGATTTATGTCAAAGGAACTATTGAATAATAAGCATAAAAACCAGAGTTACTGTTCTGCAGCTGATTTCTAGGTTGTAGAATTCATTGCCATTGTACTTTTGTTCAAAAAAACAGACCAAAAAATGAGCAAGGCAAATGTCATGGCATGTATGTCTATCAGTGTGTATTTAAAATTGGTAGGCAAATACATCCCCTGGCATAAGTGGACCATAAAATTCTGGCTGCTTGAAGTGGGAAAGGCCAGTATGAGCTTATCCTTTTTCTTACACTGTTTCTGCGAACATCTGCTATTCGTCGACAGGGTGGCGAACCGGGCAGATCTTTACTCTGACTAAATGGTGGTTATAAATTGCTTTCTGTTTAAAAATAAAAATATAAGTATGTTGTTACTACATTGCTGATAAATATCCTTATTTTCAAATGTTTGCTTTTCTAAAAAACATAAGATTGGCAAAAATGTTACACAAGTAATTTCTGTTACCTGTGTTTGGCAAGTAGTGACTTCTTACGCCATAGAGGACTCTCTTGTATACAGTAATGTGTACAGTCCCAGCAAGACTAGGACAAACACACACACACAGAGTACCCTGCCCTACACTCTGCATTGACAGGCATGATACCTGAACAGTGTGCAGACAGTAGTAGCATGATTTTCAACATCTGCCAATGTGCAGTCCACAGTTTTTCAGTGGCTGCTTCATGTTAAGCTTGAACTTCTTGACTACAGGTTGAACATTTCTACTACATGAAACCACAAGGATGTCATCCAACAGATGGGAAGGCACAGAAATCAATAGTTGAACAAATATTACAAGGGAAAATTGAGGCACAGAAGGTGCCATATACAGAGTTAGTCAGTGTATTGCTAGCAAAGCTGAAGATAGACCCTGGATTTCGCCACTCTATCCGTGTCTTAGAATGTATAATTAATCTTCTCTAACTTTAGAAACCTGTTTCAGATGTCTATGTCTTAACTAGTCTCAAATCTTCAAATTACTGAGCTCATATAACCCAATTTCTCCGACTTGTTCCTGTGGCTAATTCTTTTGAAATTAAGAATACATATTGAAGGGTTGCTGATTACTTGGGTCTATGATCTCTCAAAGTTTATTTTGGCTAGCTGACTATGTTCATATTTATCTTTGATCAGTAGATTGCACCTTTTGACATTAATATCCGTTATGAAAACCTGTAAAACTTTCTGTGTTTTATAAGATCTTTAAGGAGTATTTTGTAAGATCTTTGAGGGATAATAGTATGAGAAGCAAATAAGCCTGGATGCTTCAATGCTAACTGAAACCTAAACACTGAAAAATAGAAAATAATAAATAATGTGGAATAAATCTAGCAGTTCTCATTAAAATGCTGTAAATATATATGCATTTATATTCATTTCACACAGAAAGTACTGGAAAGTAAGCATTTCTCAAGGGTACAGAAATATGTTGTTCAGCTTTAATTCAACATTTTATTTTGCTGAAATAATGTTTAAAACTGTCTTGTTATCTATCTTCTTTTTCTGTTCCATGCACATTAAGGGAGATGCAGTAAAAGACTTAATGCTTCGCTTCTTGGGGGAGCAAGCCGCAGTGAAGAGACAAGTTTTAAATGCCAACTCTGTGGAACAGTCATTTGTAGGCTTGAAACAGCTAATTGTAAGTAACGGTCTTTGTCATTCCATATATATTAAATCCCATGCTTCCCTCAAGATAATTGGAAGCTACTGACTGTGAGGAGAAACTAAAAAAGTAATCTACATATCAGTCTATTCGTGATCCTGGAAAAGTACTAGCCAAAGTACAGTAGTTTTTAGTGGGAATGACACTGGGTTTTAAATATTTGACTTTAAACTTTTTTTATATGCAAAAGTTAGAATAAAAGTAATTTTAACTTACTGTGAATTTTATCAGCTGTTATGTTTTCTGTAATGTAAATGGTTGCAAAACAAATTTTAATTATTTTTTTTTATCTGCACATGCATTATTTATGGTTTTGCCTTAGTGTTTTACAAAAGGTAAGATGTACCAGTTGTTGTAAATGGTAAGCAAAGCTGATGTGATAATATCAATTGCTTTAATTTTTTTATTTCAGTGCAGTAAAACTAAAGTAAATTACTTCCAAATGAATGCTTGCTTTTCTCCAAGTTAAAATCCTTTCCTTAATGTAAATATTTTGGACCTGGAGATAGTTGCATCTAGCAGCCTTCTGAACCTTGCCTTGTTCTTTCAACTGTTGGGTTCCTGTATGAAACTCGTTACTATTATATGTCTGAGGCTGTTGAAATATCAAAAGATTTTAAGCTTTTTTTTTTTTTTTAAAATATGGATGAAAAATTACTGAGAAAAAGCGATGAGGAATTTAAAGTGTTAGGACAGTCTGTATTTAGTATTTAACATCTTTTAATTTAGTAGCGTTACATTACATGTAAAGATCAAAAAAAGACTTTTTTGTCACGTTTGGAAAACTCTAGGTGGTCTCCACAAGCATTGTTAAAGAAATTCAAAGGCAATTTTGGAAACTATACCTGAAAAAAACAGATTATGACGTCTGTCCTAGAGATAAAAATTTTTGTATTCATCTCGATGTTTTGCTTAACTTAGCAGTTTGGAGGGGGGGTAAAAAGTCTTATTAAGAAGTCTTTTCCCCCTAAGTGATTTTTTTAATAAAATTGCAGCCATTCAGCTATAAGTCAGGATGTTCTTCAGTTTTCAAGGCTTCCAGACCATATCTGTTGGTTGTTCTTGAGTATGCAATATAACTATTTTTCAGTTTTGTTTGCAAAACTGTTCCTTTTTATGATATGAATTAATTTGCTTGGGTTTTTTTCCTTACAAGCATGGCTGTTTTTTCTGAAATTCTTAATGTGGAAAATTTATTTCTGATAGGCAACAGTCTTAAAGGCAAAATGTATTTCAGGTTTAAGAAACATTAAAATCCCATCCTAGATGATACTAATTATAAACATACCTGTTTTGCATGCAGAGTAGTCCAGAATGACATATAATAAGTGCTCTGTTACTAACAACCAATTTAACTTTCTTTATAAGTAAATTGCACACCAGATATGTTCACTGAATATATCTTTTCATGCGAAGGACCGCTTACAGGGAATGCTTTCACTAACATCTGGATAAAAACTAGCAAAATTTGGGAATATTGCTATGCAGTTTCCTCAAAGTTAAGAGTGTTTTTTTCCTCAGATGTTTGTTTGGTATCCATGTGAACTACACATGAATGTGAGAATTAATAAGATTGTTTCAATCACCCAATCTAATCCCTTGCAGTGATAGATAGCAATTTAAAGGAGTCTACAGCACGGAAGAGAATTGCATAGAATTAGGATAGACTTCAGCTTGATACCTGTTATTTAGGTGTTTAAATGCGAGCTGATGCCTGAACTCTGAAGTCAAAAAAGATCTCATCTGTACAGTTACTGATCACATCTGAATTTAGATATGCACATCTGGGATCCCAACTAGAAGTCTCAAGAAATACCATGTGCTGTAGGAAAATACCAGTGGTAGCTGAAACCAAAAGTGAATGCTAAGTCTTGTTACGAAGAAATTTGTTAGGTTAAAATTCTCAGATGATCTTGGGTGAACTCCATCTTATTATGGGAAGGAAAAAAAGAAAGGGGGGGGGGGGGGGGGGGGAAGGAGTTTTTCACTCCCTCTTCCTCCGGGGGGAAAGTTTTTTTATTTGTTGTTTTTCTTTTTTTTTTCTGTTCTGGGTGATAT
>WTSP01003027.1:23558-51779 GCA_025331215.1 Actenoides lindsayi
ATGATTAAGGGAGTGGAGCATCTCCCTTATGAGGAAAGGCTGAGGGAGCTGGGTCTCTTTAGCTTGGAGAAGAGGAGGCTGAGGGGTGACTTCATTAATGTTTATAAATACGTAAAAGGTGATCGTCAGGAGGATGGAGCCAGGATCTTCTCAGTGATGTCCAATGATAGGACAAGGAGCAACAGGTGCAAACTGGAACATAGGAGGTTCCATGCAAACATAAGGAGAAACTTTTTCACTGTGAGGGTGACAGACACTGGAACAGGCTTCCCAGAGGGGTTCTGGAGTCTCCTCTGGAGACATTCAAAACCCACCTGAACGCGTTCATCAATGCATTATCAATTCCCATTCTTCCATAATAGCATGGATGTCTCAGAAGCTGCTATGTGGTCTTGCTGTCAGCATTTCCAGTGGAACTCAAGGTTTTAGCTGGGATTTGACAATGCAGAGGAGAGAGTTGAGGTGCTTAGTGCATGGTGATCTCTGTAGTGGCCCTCTGAATTATATGGCTATAAAATGGGGGCTAGAGAGTATGAAAATTCTTCAGCTGTTGTTACCAGTTTTTCTATGTAACCACTGTATTGACATGTTTTCTAAGCTCTAAATATTGGAGAGAGTTTAATAAAGTACCGATTCAAGGTTAGTACCTGAACCTTGTAAGCACCAATATAAATATATTCAATCCCTTTGCATTTCATCAGACAACATGACAGTTTTCTCTTACGTTTATCATGATATATTAATATATTTAAGAAACTATTTGAAAAAAGATAAAATGCAAACATCTTGTTCCTGAAAGTAGTAACGACCTGCTGGATACATGTCTCTTGAAATACCCTTCTGTATGATAGAAAGCTACAACAGCTTAAAACCTATGAAGCGTTAGTCTGTGTTTTAAGTTTTTGGCGGTGTTACCTATTTATGTAGCTACTTTAGCATATAGAAGACAGAAACATTAATAGACTGACAGTGTGACAAGACAGTTTGACCTGACTAACTAGAAATTACTTTGGTTTATGAATGAAAAATATATTTAAGAATATTTTTAAGTTAGCTGTGCAATGGAAATTAAAAAATAAAATGTTTACATTTTATAAGTAAACCAGTAGTTTTTCTTCTGAAGTTATCATTTAATTCATTGTATTGTTTCTTGTATTTTGTTCTTAATTGATAGTGTTCTGGGCAATGTTAGAAAAGTCTATTTTCATTTAATGAACTGTAGTAGGGGTTATAATCTGAAATACTAAAGCCAGGTAGGAATAGACATTAAATACTTTATAACAGTAGAATAACTTGGATGTGATTATTGAAATATGTCTAGCAATTTTTTTCTCCTTTTGAGGAGAAAACAGAAATGTATTATAGTATATTCAAATATATTAGCAAACATGAAATAGCTTGACATTTAGAATCCCATATGGTGTTCTATATTCTTTTGCTTTTGTGATCTGATTATATTAATGCTTGATTTCACTTTTTGCCTAATTAGACATGCAGCTTTGACAAATGATTTTCTGCTTCTCACTGTCCAGCTCTCCTGACCTTGTCATTATTACTGATGGGTACATGTAGCTGCTTCAGGCAAAATAAACAGTTGTGCATTTTAGGGACTTCATGATTTTACTACTTACTCTTTTCTTCCCAGAGCAGTAAAAACTGGAGGGCAGCAGTTGACTTGTGTGGGCGGCTTCTAACTGCACATGGTCAAGGCTACAAAAAAAGTGGACTACCTACTAACCATACAACAGATTCTTTACAGGTATGTTTCAAGATACATGATTGTCCCTTTTTTCCAACAGGTGGCTTTTTTTTTTTTTAACATGGTAAAACTCCTTTTCCTAATTGTCACCTAGAAACTGAGGTTATTAAAGCATTGTAGCAAGTCACTTTGCTTATGTAACATAGCTCTTCATTTAAACAAAATATTTTTTGTTAAAATTCTATCTTGATAGTATGTTTTTTAATGTAATCACACTAGTAAAAAGGAATATGCTTTGCTATCTTGGAAGATTCACTGTGCTGAAGTTCATAGACAGTATCTAGATTGTAAACTTTGTAGTAAAGTTTCAAATGAAGTATGGTTTTTGATGGTAAAAAAATAACTCAAATTAATAAAGGGTTGTGAAACATGACCAGTGTTTTACAGAACAAAATGTGACCACATGACAACACGTGATTCTGGCCATGGAGCTATAAAGCTCATGGAATTTCACTGAAATCATAACAAATTTTAAGAACTGAATAAACTTGGAAAAACAGTTAAAAATCAGATTGATAAATCTTGCATGCTAACTCAGTTTGAAAAGAGATGTTATAATTTTGAAGCAGACTACTTTTTAAACTTCATCTTCAAAATCTCAATAACTTTACAAACAATTAAAACATCAGTCCTGTGTGTTTTGCGGTAATGATTCTGTGAAAAGTATGCTGTGAAAGAGCACGTAAATATAAATCCTGGTTCTTATCAGTAAGTAACATAGAAACTCTTTACTCAGAAAAGCTTTTGAAATTGTGTTTGGCTGTGGCTTGTGATTGAAGCTAATAACAGACCTTGTCTTTTCCTTTTTTTGTATATATATTCATTTTTAGCTCTGGTTTGTGAGACTAGCACTGCTGATAAAACTGAATCTATTCCAAAATGCAGAAATGGAATTTGAGCCATTTGGAAATTTAGACCAACCTGATCTTTATTATGAATATTACCCTCATGTATATCCTGGAAGAAAAGGTAAGATATTTTATTTTTTAAATGATTTTCATTTTTGCCATTTCTACCAGTCATTAGAAAATAGTGAATTCTGTTTGTTTTTGTTTTTTTTTAAATTCTAAATCATTGGCAAACTTTCAATTATTCCTTTCTTTTTTCCCCAAAAAGAACATGATTAACTACTATGATGAAGTATTGTTATGGAGGTAGCAATAAGGGGTAAAATTATTCCATCACAATATAGGTAGAAAATGTATTTCATGATGCTGATACAGCACTGATTTGAAAGAGGAATGGTTTTAACAAGTAAATATGATAAAGTAGCTTAGTTCTAGAGTATTGAAATGTAAAATACCCAAACCTTAATAGTTTATTTTAGCCAGAAAGAGGCCATGAAAGGTGATGTGAGAGTTTATAGAAACCAAATCTACATGTTTTTCTTCTTAAATTCATCCAGTTACTATCAATATACTATTTCCAACACTCATATGCCCATGTACACATGCTTATGCAGGTGTTCTTTTCTTATGTTCCCCGGTTTCTAGGATTTTTTAAAAATGAAATTTAGTTTAGATCTAATATGGTAATTTTACTTAATTAAAAAAAAAACTTAGTTAAATGTAATATTATTTGCTAAGTAATTGAGACTAAATAAAAGTCAATAATTTACTGTTTATCCCATTGTTGAAGAGGAAAAAAACCTCCACCAGCCTCAATTCTTCATAAGTGGTTTATTTCATGTTATAAATGCACTACTTCCCACTGCTCGCAGTGGCTCATATCTTAATCAAATAGTTCCATACCCAAGGTATTCTAGTCCTCCAGGAATCTGGATTTAAAAAATTGCTATTTTTAGAATCAATTTCACTCCTGTTCAGGCTATTTTGAAATTTTATTTTTTCTAAATCTGTTACTTAGAAATCATTGAATCATTGAATGCTTTGAGTTGGAAGGGACCTTTAAAGGACATCTGGTCCAACCCCACTGCAGTGAGCAGGGACATCTTTAACTAGATCAGGTTGTTCAGATCCCCATCCAACCTGGCCTTGAACATTTCCACGTATGGGGCATTTACCACCTCTGTGGGCAACCTGTTCCAGTGTCTCAACACCCTCACTGTAAAAAATTTCTTCCTTATATCTAATCTGAATCTGCCCTCTTTTAGTTTAAAACCATTACCCCTTGTCCTATATAATAAATAACTCCGATGCAAGTATGCTAGTGAGTGATCTTACTGTTCTTTAGCTTTCATATCTGAATCACAGTGTGTAATAAAATGTTTGCAACTAACATTTGTACTGGCAGCACCACTCTGAAAGAATATAGTCCATTTTACATAAGAAGCTGGTAGTCTCAATGGGGTAACCTAGGAAGGTACTGAGATTTTTGCAGTAGCCAAGGAGGTGAAGTTGGTGTCAAGAAAGTTCAGGATCTTCTGCAGAAGATTGTTTCATCTGTTTAGTGATGCAGAAGATCAATTGTAGCCCAGCAAGGCCAAAGAACACTTGCCTGACAAGGACAAGTGGTGAATGAATTCTTTATTTTGCCTAGAACAAGTCCCTCTGACCTTATTCATTATCTTTCATACAATCGCAGGCAAAAATTTTCTGTTTTTCCTTGAATATATTCAATCCACTGAGAAGGAACTGTGCTATTTTCAAGAGTGAGAGAGGTTTTGGTCATCAGGTTGGAGAGCTCTTTGAATCTGGTTATACTTCGCACACGATGCAGTGCTGAATAGAAGTAGTCTTCCCCAGGTCGTATGTGTGTTTCCACATCTTTTTCAGTGTTACAACCAAGTTATTTTGTTGAAGAAAATATATCCTTGCATATTATGTGAGTATTTGAGGCATTTCAGTCCTTGTGCCACAGAGGATACAGGTAGCAGAGGTTCTGGACAGTCTGTCCAGCCATCTGTTGCAGACACCTGTCCTGTGACTGAACTTTGTATCCAAACTGTTTTTGCAGCAACCACTCAACATAGCAGCTATTTCATACAAAAAAAATTGATGATATCTATGATAAAAATATAAGCATAAGGAAAATATTCTATTTCATTATTATATCCCTCAGTTCATTTTTAACAGTTGAACATACCAACTGGGACCATAATCTGATCATCTACAAGGAAAATAAGATCAGGGATGGATGGAGCTGACCTGCTGGTTGTAGATACCTCATGTAAATGCCATGTGATTCAGATGCGGGAACAGCTATCAAATCTTCCTTATGTGGTTTTGAGGAGAGAGGCTCTTTGCAGGGATGTTGGAGAGAACAAGCAATTCTCTTCTGGCTGGATTATGGATAAAGAAATTTAGTATATATGCATTGTTAACCAACTAATTTAAATAATAAAATAGATATAAATCACTCATATATTTTAGTTGAAATGAATTAGTATGAATCCACAATCCACTGCTTTTTGGTAATTTTACATACCATTTTGTGGTGTAACAAGCATAAAAGAAAGAGTTTTGTTTCAGCATTTTAATTTTGATTCATGGTATATAAATGGAGTAAGTATTTAAAAAGCAATTTAAGAAATAAGAATATAGATATAAATACTGTACACATAAATTGTAATAGATATCATATTTTGCATAATTTCTTTGTATTCAAAATATTAATAAGAAATTTAATAAAGTTGGACGTTTTCTGTGTTTTCTATGCTTGAAGTAAGGAAAGTTTATATACCCGAGTTTCTTACAGAAGTGAGGGTAGCCCCTCATCTATGAATCTCCGAGAAATATACCTCAAAGAATTTAAGCTCCAAGTAAATGTATGAGTAGTGGAAGATGTTTTTTCCATTAATTTAGCTCAACACAGCCAGCACAATCCTCTTCGTTTTCCTCTGAAGTGCTCCCAAGGTGCTTTCCCTTTTGGCAGTGCTACCAATCTGTTTCATCCTGAGATTTTTGTGTGGCATTTGCAGCCATGCTGTGCATGGATCCTGCTACTGTTGTCTTCATCATGTCTATAAGATCTCATCTTTCTAAAGTCTTCCTTTCCTGATTTTTACGGTGTCTTTCTTTGGTCATCTCCATTGCCTGTAAGTGTGCACCATATAGAGGGGTGGAATCGGCTGGGAATCTTGTGTTAGACAGTGATCAGCCATCATTCCTGTTTGATACAGGGCAGAGAGCAAATCGTTCTCATTTTCTAGTAAAATCTTAAAATCATTCAGTTACAGATTTATTTCTTCTAAATTCACCTGCAAAGAGAAGCCGAAAAGTCCAATTTCATATTTTTGGTTTGTTTTGTTTGGAAATAGGTAGGTAGGTCAGGAACTCTGTCCCAGATTGCTTCTCATGCCTTTCCATTTTACTCTGTGGGGTATCTAAGGCTGAATTTTTGTCACTGTCCTTATAACTAGTGGATTTCAGGTTTCATTTTATTTTTAGGGTTTTGTCTTTATATTTCCTATTTATATTGCTTGGTTTTGTGTTCTTCATGATGTTTTGTGAACTCTGTATGATAGATCAGCTAACCTGAGATATCCTTTCCACTGGTGGTGCTTACATGTTTCTGAAAGAGTGAGAGACAGCAACTAAAATGGAACATTAAAACACTATTTCATTCTTTCATAAGATCATTTGGTCTTGTTTCTGGTTAATAGACCAGCAAGTTACAGAAAAGTTAATGCTAACAAAATCAGTGTTCTAAAGCTAAAATAATTGATAATAATTTATTTTTAATTAGGATTAAAAAAAAAAAACAAAAATAAAATAAAAAACCCAAAACAAACAAAAACCAAACAAACACACAAAAAACCCCACAAAACAACAACAAAAAACCCCAGCCTGTGCACAAGTAAAGATAGGACTTTTTTTTCTCCTGACCAGAGGTTTGTATATATAGGGGTGGGTTTTTTTCCTTTCCCCTTTTCATTCTTCTTGTGATGATACAGCATTAATGGTACTCCTCTAACTTGGAATTAGTCTTCTGTTGTCTGGTAGAAAGTGCCTACATAAGGAACATATTATAAAATATTTAGTTGTATGTGTTTCAGAAACTGATTTCACACTGTGCACTTTCCCATGAACTCTGTGACTAATTCTAGCACAAGTGCTTTCTAAAGTGTTACTGTGCTGTGGCCACAGGGATATACTCGTGTGCTGCAATAGGCTGAAGCTTTCAGATGGATGGTGACAGTTTAAAAAAGAAAAATATATATATATACAATATATATATTTCTCTTGAAATAGTGTGAACCTAGACATCACAACTATTGTTTTAGCATATTTCACTCATTTTGTATTACTCCTATGACTTTACTAATATTCACTGTAGGTAGCAGTTTTAGCAGAAATGCATGAAAAATTGATACAAAAAATAGTTGGTTGTGTGAGATTTCATTTTTTTAATGTGTCCTTATTTACTCAAGTAGTGCTCTTAATTTGTTTCTTTTATTCAGTCTTGAAATTAAGATCCCACTAAAAGAATCCTATTATATGTGGTCTAGAACTGTCATTCAAACCCATGCTGTAAAAAAAAAACCCCAGTGCTGATGTCTAAAATAAAAAGTAATAAATTGTTATTATTATTATTATTACATTTTATAAGCTTATAAAGCAGCAAAAGGTGTAAGAGGAAACTTGTCATATGTCGGTTGATGCAGAGAGAGAGACACTGCACTTACTATGAAAACACTCATTCAGAATTTTTCTGTAAGACCCACAGAAGGCATTTTACAGACATCTGGACTGTGCGTAGTGCAGAGGACTGTGTAGAGCTCCAAGGTCTACCTGCTCTCGAAGCTTAGTCCTGCTTCTGAATGTCAGCCTATACCATAAGAAAGAACAAGCATAGATTGGGGAAAGTGATCTCCTGTATGTTTCCACTGTAAACTTAGTGATGTCTCTGCAGTGACATTTGGCCATTTTTGGTTTAATATCTTCCTCCTTTTTCTCTCCTGCTTGTCTATATTAGTAGGAGGCAGCCTTGCCAAAGCTTCTTTTCCTTTTTTCTCAGCATGGTTTTGGATCATGCTATAAATGAAAGGTGCTTTTTAGGGTTTTTTTCATCCTCATCAGCTCCTGGTTAGTGGAAGAACTGTAGCAGAATATCAAGTGGTGTGAGGAAAAAAGAAAAAAATTGTGGTTGGTAGGGAGTCAAAAGGGAGTAATCAAGGTAAAAACAAGAGATAAGAGTAGAAATGCACAGATTAAATCAATTGTAGCATATAGAGTGTCTCCATCTGTTACTAAATTTTGAAGGAAAAAAAAAATACTCAAATCATTGTTATATGTGATACTGGTTTTCTCGTGTTGCCATAAATACTGCTGTGTCAGACTGCTTCAGTCTGGGCAGTAACTCAGAATTCTGAGTTCGTCACTCAAGCTCATGTTGACAGTAAGAAAACATACTAAAGCCTCTGGAGGAACTGGTTTGCCCGTTATTTTGTTTACAGTACTGTGTACATCTCTGTTGTCTTTTTTAATTTGCTCTCTGTTCTCTTGCTTCAGAGCTACCTTATACCTATGAAACTAGCTAAGATGAGTGGAATAAATACCACTTAAGTGTTGTGCTTCCAGTTGGCTATTCAGAGTAGTCAGACCTGCAAATACATTTTTTTCCTGAAATAATATATTATATAATATATTATATATGTAGACAGTACCAGCTTTATATAGCATTTCTTAAAAGTGAGCAAGTAACTAATTTCTAAATTCTGCCTTACTAGAGTTATCAGTAGGTAAAATTTATGGTGATCTCTTTTTGGTAGGGCAATTATTGCAGGGTTTTTCTGCATTCTTTCTCTTAAGTTTTCCCTGTTTCAGTGCAAACAACTCCAGATTACTGGAGTATATAAGTTGGTACTTTTGAAACCTTTCAAAACCAGGTCTTAATTCAGAATACCTGTGTTCTTAGGTCAAATGCAATTAGATTTTGAAGTATATGGAAGCATGCAATTTCAGATAAAATTTTCCAAGTGTTTCCTTTCAATGGTTACAAACATTTAGGCTCCCATCTCCAGTCTCTCTGAAATGAAAGTAATGAACAAAATTTTGGAAACTAGCCTGTTGAATCTTGATTTTTAAGTGTACTTTAAATTGACTGTAAGACTAGGATTCAAAGTTGCTACACCACTTTTTAAAATCTAACACATTATAAAAATAGGCTGTTGTAGAAGTATGTAAAAGTGTACGTGTGTGCATATAAATGCAGTGATACACATTTCTGTGTGTAAACATATGTACAAAGCAGAGTATCTTTCTGAAACTGGATTTTCTATACTTCTCCCTTACTCAGTGAAGGAAGAGTTTGTTTCTTTGTCTTGGTTTATTGGGATTTTATTTTTACTATCATTAGATCCCAGTTTACACTTTCAGTAAACGATAATTTGCCCTACTGCTGCTTTTTAGTAGTTAAGATTTATTTGAATAAGCGGTAGAAAGCAGCTCAGAAAGCGTTTCTGGTTATTGATTTTGCGACAAGAAAATACAAAGATAAAACAGCTAGCCAGTGTAATCCTCTTTTTTCTCTCCTCTAGAAGGGCTGCAGATGAGGGCTGCAGTTTGAAATTGATTGACATGAGGTGATGTTTATGTTATGACAGTTATGAAAATGTGCAGCTGTTCATAAAGAACTAAAAATTGAAATCTGGGGTCTTAAAAATTCTACCTGATCTTACTATTTATTCCATCTCTTCCCATGCTTTTGGAGTATCCATTTTCCTTTCAGCGGCCCTTTTTTCACTTTTTAGTTTTTCCTTTTGTATGCTGATAATATGTATATGAATGAGATTAATTCATGCCAAAATGACTATCAAAAATCATATTCTTTGAAAAAAAAAAAATCTCACTGTATTTAAAATTGATAGGTAAGGAAAGAATTGTCTTAAATCATTTTTCCATTACAAATTTTTTTTATAGGTAACATTATTATGGAGCCCCTAAAGATGAGCAACAGAGGTCAATTGTAAAACATCAAGCTACATTAAGACATTTAACTTAAAAATAAATTTTCAATATATAGCAGTAATTGTAGGGTACTGCTTTTTGTTGAAATCATCTAAGCTTAGTTCACATGGTTTAGCTGTGTAAGAGGGCATTGCTTCTTTAGAAATCCGAAGCGTGAAGTAGAGAGCAAAATCCATTCTCCTGTGCTCTTAAGTAAACATTGTAATGACAGGATATGCTGCTTGTTTTAAATATTTCCTTGACATGTTGCCTTGTTAAGTTCAGTACTGAGGGAAATATAATAGAGGACGTGGGTTTGATTCAGGATAGTTTTGCAAAAGGCAGCACATGCCAAAATCCAGTGTTTATAGAAAATTCTCTTGTCCTTAGTTGGATATCACAACAACATGCACGCCCACTTGTATAGGAACCTGTTACAAAGGAATGTGTTACGCTCTGTGTCTTAAATATCATAGAATCATAGAATGGTAGGGGTTGGAAGGGACCTCTGGAGATCATCAAGTCCAACCACCCTGCCAGCACATGATCACCTAGGCCACAAAGGAACAGATCCAGGTGGGATCTAGTCTAGAGAAGGAGACTCCACAACCTCTCTGGGCAGCCTGTTCCAGGGCTCTGCCTCACTCACAGTGAAGAAGTTTTTCTCATGTTGAGGTGGAACTGCCTTGCTACCGTTACCTCTTGTCCTGTCACAGGGCACAACTGAAAAGAGACTGGCCCCTTCTACTTGATACCCACCCTTCAGAGATTTGTAAACATTCGTAAGATCCCCTCTCAGTGTTCTCTTTTCCAGGCTAAACAGCCTCAGGCCTCTCAGCCTTTCCTTCCAAGAGAGATGTTCCAGTCCCTTCATCATCCTCATAGTTCTCCTTTGGACTCTCTCTAGTATTTCCCTGTCCCTCTTGAACTGGGGGGACCAGAACTGAACACAATACTCCAGATGTGTTCTCACTAGTGCAGAGTAGAGGGGGAGGAGAACCTCCCTTGGCCTACTGGCCGCACTTTTCTTTATGCACCCCAGGATACCATTGGCCTTCCTGGCCCCAAGGGCACAAATATTTAGCCTTACAGTAAGCAAGTAGGTGAAACCTTTCAGAATGTCATTCTTAGTCTAACAAGCACATATATTTCTGTTACAGCTCAGTGTTAATGTAGTCAGTGTTCCTCTCATTTTGTTTGTTGGGGTTTTTTTTCCCAATGTAACTGTGTTTATTGAGGTAAGTATAGCCCTTTTTTGTTGTTGTTGTTTAGTGTTAATCTCCTTTTTAATTAAATTTTGCACTCTGAATTCTACAACCAGCCTTTTGCACCTTCATAATACTATTATTATTGATCTGCTTGGGTCATCAGCAAATGTCATTCACCTCTTCCCAGTTGTTTTCTTGTTAGCCTAGACAATGTAAAATGAAAATTACACTGTTTTCTAATATCTCTGGCATGCCTTTTTTAGGTCTCCACTCTTATTCAGTTGTCACCATCTTCATGTTAAAATGTTAAGGCTAAACTGCTGTGTCTTGCAAGACAGAGCGAGAGCTCTGTTTGTGTGCAGTTTCTTTTTCTGACGTATATTTTTTTAGCAAGAATGGACTTCTCTGCATTGTCTTTCAGCAGAAAAAGGCTGAATGACAAGCCTTTGGTGCAACACGATATGGTGGCATCATAGAACAACGAATCTACATCCTTTTGTTTAGATAAAAATCCTTAGTGAGTTAACTGTTCCAAGTCACCATTTTCTGTGATTCTCTTATTTTTTGCTTTTTACGTTTTTATCAGTAGACTGATGTGACTTTGAAGATGATTCACCAGAGTCATATTGCAGTTTACCTTTGCCTTTTTCTTCTCCCATTTACCCCACGAAGCTCTGCTGGGCTTCATTTCAAACCCATTATGCTCACAGTGTTCTCTTCCACTATGGTACAGCTTCTCTCAGACTCTTGACATTTTTGTTTGAAACAAGTTCAAAGATAATTTTTCCATTTTCTTAGACTGAGAAAATTACAGATTTAGATTTTGGATGATGGAGACAATACAGTAAGAGAATGCTCAGGGAGGGGAATGTGCCAGTTTTTACACAACTGTTATCCAGAAGTTACAGGATATATTCATGGACAGATCTCTTCACATGCATTTTCTATTGCTGCCATGTATTTTTTCCTGAGACGTGTATGTAAATTTTATAAGCACTTTATACTAAGTAGCACTTCTGGAAAGCTTTACCAAATCTAAAGTAAATTTATGGTCGTGTTTTTTAACCATAATCCGTCTATTAATACAGGAACTGAATTAGATATATTGTCTATACATCATACACTTTAACTAAAAAGAAGCTTACTTGGAGACAGGAACGTATCTGGAAAAATGTACTCAACCAAACATCTCAGAGTTTCTTTTTTATCAACAGAGTATTTAAGGAATATGTTTGGATGAGTGGCCTGGATAAGTGCTGAAGGTTTTTTTATGAGCAATTTGATCATCTGATTTGACTTGAAGTTACAAAACACTGTTTACATGGAGTGGTAAGGCAGCCTTACCAGTGGTAAAAGCTCGTTTCTTTTCCATTTTCCCCTGTTACCACACTAGTGTGAGAGTACATGTACATTTTTGTGTTTTTTTAAAAAAAAAAAAAAAAAAAAACCCAACCTGCTATTCAAAAGGATTACAAGGAAGCTGAGGAAGAGGGCAGAAACGGTGTTCCTGAGATTTTTAAATAAATTTTGCAGCCTGTTTAATAAGCAATAAGTAACAGAAGTTCACTGGATGGATTTACTGGATGCTTGTAGTAAAACTTATTGCAGGATACTAGTTATGTCATGAGTTTCAAAAAGAAAGAGAAGAAACAGATGCTAGAGTTTTAGATCCTCTTATGTGAAATAGTAATATAAATCTGTTTTGAAAAGTGGGCCAGCTATAATGTGGGCCAGCTTCCTTTTGGTTTTGTTTGAGAGATCTGTCATCACACCTGCTGAGGATCACTCTGGAATGCTTTTTGATCACATGATATGAAGGAAATACTAAGTGTTTGAGAAATAATATATTAATAAAGTACATTTTGAAGGAATATAGTTCTGAATGCCTATTAAAACTGAAGTCTTAGTTGTGGTAGGAAATAAATCAGATTCTTATGGAGTCTAGGCTGGCCTGGAGTCACATTCATCATTCTGACATCCACTGACACCGCTTCTGATGATGTAGATTGGTAATGGGTTATTCCTTCCCCTCGCACGGATCGTAATAGTGTGGCTTCATTCGGCAAATGTATAAGATCAATACTTTACAAAATCTGCAATCCCAAAAAGTATTTTACAAAACATTATATAAATTTTATAAAAATGGATAACGTGAGACATTTCATCTACGCTTCATTAAATGCCTGTTTATCTGTATGTTGAGTTCTTCTGTTACCAATTCAGATTTTCTTTGAGTATTTATTGAGTTGACCTTTGCCGCATTTTAGAAGAGAATGTAATGATACAAAGTTGTTTAGAGCTGAAAATGCTAGAACACTATCATTAACCAAAAGTGTTGCTAAAACTTTAAATTCCTTTTGTTTTATATCTCAGGTTTTCGAAAGCTTTACTGATGAAGAAAACAAAACTTTTTCTTTTTTTTTTTACCTTTGTCTCAGAAATCCTTTTGAGTGCAGCAGTAGGTGAACGGTTCATCCATCTATTAGCAGTAAATTAAGACTGTTTTCTCCAAAAGAGCAGTACCAAACTAGTTCATTTTAGGCACTGCTTTTTTTGGCAGGATTACCATTGGATGGTGGAGTTAGAACTTGGTGACCAGAGGGGTGGTAGAAATGGAACCAGCCGCAGGTCGTGTTTACTTCCATAGGTTTGCAGTATAGGTTCTTAAGTTCACAACACATCTCCAAAGAAATTTTTCTGTGGTGTTCTGGCATGGAATTTACTCTTAAATTATTTCACCTTCCTTTTCATTGTGGTTCACCTGCCACACTCTGCCTGTATACCTAGGTACAGGGTATGTCATGCTAGGTACTAGTAAGGATATATATGTAAAACATTTCACATCTTTTGTTACTGGTTGAAAAAACCTTTTCTACCTCTCTTACTGGTATTTCAAAGGTGGTTTTGTTTTCTTAATCTCTATTCCATATATGATGATGCATGAATCTCGTGTGCACATCCATTATGGGAGCACAGCAGTCATGGAAGCCATGGGGAATAGTTAGCAGAGGCAAAAGAGAATTTATGTAGATGTAAGTGGCTTACTCTGAAGGTCATAACTACTGAGGTTTGTGATTACAATTTTGTCAACCTTTGAAAAATGCCTGGAGGCAGTGACTCATTGTATACAGCGTTTAACTCTTCAACATACAAACCTGTTACAAACAGGTGCAAAAATCTTTCTAAAAAGCTCCTTAGTCCTATTTTTGAGAAAAGATGGAGCAAGAGGTGACTTGAGAGGGAAATCCCCTTAGAATATGTCTGAAGTAAGCAAGTGTTTTATATTAAAATATTGGAATTGTAGCATGGTATTTTGCAAAGCCTGTTTACCTATTATGCTAGCTCTGATTTGTTTTATGTAATAGTAACATTTAGTTTATTGCCCATCTATCAGAATGTGCAGTTACCTGGAAGCAAGATGTTGTACACACTAGATTCCCTAAAGCTTCTGAAACTGTCCTTGAAGTCAGCCAGGATGCTCGTAAACTTAGAGGGTCTTTGGTAAATGTTATATTAATAAAGATAAAAGTAAACTAATGTGAAAAGAAAAAAAAAAAAAAAAAATCTCTTTTTCTCTCCAAATGCTGCTTAAAATTCTTTCACTATTCTTTGATATTTTCAAGAAACCAAGAAACAGACAAAATACACCATCTTATGAAGAGTCAGTCTCATGGTAGTCATTTGGTCACTCTTTGTAGAAGAGCTAACATTAATGAAGTAAAACTCAGACCAAAATTCTTTACAGCAATGGAATGGTCTCCGCTCAGCATAACAGACTCAGACCTTTACACAAACCTACAGATGCCAATAGAAAAAAAAAAAACAAAATATTTTCTAATATATTGAATTTCCCAGAGGACTCGATATGTTTTTACCATTAATGTGTCTGTTATAGTAGTGTTATTTTTGTTCTTCATTATACCGTTTCTATTTATTTCTTTAGACTCATGTTGGTTTTCTTTTGTTACCTTTTTTCTGTAATATAGGGGCTTTTCCTGTCAGCTTTATTTGGGAAAACAATTACACAGAAGTAATTTTGCATGCCCTGGTTCTATAACTTTTTCTCAAGCATGCTTTTAAGGTGAATGACTTTATCTTACTTCGTCTACATTGATTGTAAAATATGCATAAATATTAGATATTGACAATAATGACTTACCTGCAACTTGACTACATTTTTGTGGCTTTAATCCTTCATTTTAAGTAGTTTATAAAAATCTTCAGTGAAACATTTTACTTCCATGCACAACATGGTTTTGGAAATTTGAATTAGGTGCACCTTTTTCCTGCCTTTGTGATTATGTTTACATATGTGTTTATCTCTGTAAAACACGTCACAATTCATCACATGTTATAGCAATCTTTTTTTTCAACTATTTTCTCACCTTTCACATCCTCTATCAGGAGAAGAAAAACATATGAAGTTAAAATGGACTTTGTGTCATAAGCACTAGTGAGAAATACCTTGTATAATGTAGGCAAATCACAAACTGATGATTAATAAAATGAAATCTGTTTCTAGGTTCCATGGTTCCTTTCTCCATGAGGATTTTACATGCCGAACTTCCTCAGTACCTGGGTAATCCTCAGGAATCACTTGACAGACTGCATAGTATGAAGATAGTCTGCACCAAGGTAACAGCTTCTCTACACACTAAGATTTCTTAATTTTATTGTCCTTAAAAAAAGCATTTACGTTTCAACTATGCCATTTTTTTAATCCATCTTGATACAAATCAAGAACTCACTATAGAAGTAATTAAGTGTCCCTTCCATTTTTAGGATACTTCCTTCTCTCCTCTGTGATAGCTCTGACTAAAATGAGTAGAAGGGTGGACAGCATAGTTATCTTGGTTTCGTGCTTTTTCCAGACAAGACACAGAGGACAGTAAGCAGATGTGTTTTAAGGTCATGTAGGAGAGCTTTCTTCCCTCGCTCCACTGCATCCAGGTAGCTCAAAACACAGTTGTTAATGATGTTGAGCCTTCAAAAGGGTCTTGATCCTTCAGAAATAGTCTGAATAGCTGGTTTTGGAAACAACAGACATTTGGGAATATAAATGCAACCTGGTGAGTTTGGTTTGGGGTTTTTGTTTTGTGTTGTCAATTGCTATAGTACAAAATCAAGGCCTATATTGTAACATGGAATTTGTTGGTGCTGAAATATGAGTGATGGTTTTGTGAGCATTAACCTTATCTGCTAAACCCTACACCCTGACTGTTAAGCATTCATCCCTAAATGTTTTTTACAGAAATCTTTTTAAGTAGTCTAATGCAACAGTGACAATGTTACAAAGTGGTATACTAGAAGAAATGCAGCATTACTGTTTTATCTGTGACACTTGAAAGTTCAAAACCATATATAAGATAAATACATGTGATTATTTTTTATTTTTAAAGTTTCCTATATTTACTCTTGAAAATAACTTGGATAACAGAAGTGAATTTGATATATGCCAGTTGTATAGCTATGATGGCTTTACGTATATAAAATCAGCTTGCTTCTAGCACAGTAGTAACTAGGATAACCAAATATTTACAGTAAAAAAAATCCAGTCCTTGTATAGTGAGGGAAGAAGATAAAAGGTTTAGGTTATGAGAGATGAATGTGACGTTTGTTACGCTTGGAAATAATTGATTTGGAACCGGTTGAGAGATATGTAAACTGGCCAAGAAGTACTACTTCTTAGCACTTGACAAATGCTGTTACCTGTTTGTGACCATCTAATCTAATCTAATAATATTACTGTCAGGCTGTTCCCTTCAGTCTGTTCCTTCCTAAACAGTACTCCTGATTTTGAAATAAATTTTTTCTCCTAGAAAATGCCATACTCCTCTGTGCAGGGTTTCAGAGGAGTGTGCATTGCCTCGGTGCTTCTACTGACATTTGCCTACCCAAGTCTGCAGCAGATCAGCTGTTATGCTATCTGGTATTAAGTGCTGCATTGTCCTCCCTCAGTCACGAAGGTGCTAGATTCTAGTTCTTTGATCTTGTAACAGAGAAAGAAAATTGTATGAATGTGACCGAGGAAGTGACTGCTGAGCAGGATGTTCATCAGCCATCAGGCCAGCTTTATTGAAATGGCCATACCTCAGTTACTGTGATCAGCCACAATTCTCCACAGGTTAAAGATGATCAGTCAAGAGAGGAATGAAAGAAAATTAAATTAACTGCCACCCCTTCTTTACAAGACCTTTAAGTCATCTACAACCTTGAGGAGGCTCTGCACTTTTCCTTAAATTGCATATCCTTAGAGCATAGACAGTGTACCAAGGAAACTTTTAAACTATAATACAGAATTTTGTTTGAACATGAACTAGGCTGATTATTTGTTTAAACAAGGGAAACTGGATTTTCTGGCAAAGATGAAATAGAAATAGAGGAGATTTACAAAGTAATACATGTCTTTACCTGCCTGTAAGTGCTTGAAGAACAGTTCTGTTTATTCCTGTTCTCACTCCATCAACTGCTGGTAGCCTAGGTCACTACAAATTCTGTGTGACCCCTTGTGCCTTTGGGAGAAGCTTCTTTGAGGCTGACTGAGGCTGTCTTCCCCTAGCTCTTCTGAGGAGTCCCCCCTTCTCTGCACTTGCTGTTGGTTCCCAGATTGTCATCTCTTTCCCTCTGCCTTCCTGTGTCTGAGTTTGCAAAGTTTCTCCCAGGTTAGTGTGTTCAATTGTGGTCAGAAAGAGAACAGTCTTCCTTTTCTTCTGACACCTTCCACTAGAGGCAGGATACAGCAGTCAGGACAACCAATTCTCTGTGCTGATGGATGCTCCTTTTTAAAGTATATTACACAGAAAACTACAAATGATCAAATAAAACTTACTACCCTTCTCAAGGGAGCATTTCTGATCAGTGATTCTAGACACCTCACTGCAGATTACGTTGTTTGCATTCAGTTAAATACCTTGTCTTTTGGAACAATTCAAAGACAACTGTAGAAACAAGAGTGTGAAAAAGGACAGCTTCTAAAGAGAAAAATGTTTTTAAAGGACAGTTGTAAATTGGTGGTAATTTAACCATTTGAAGTCACAGTTGGCTGACAATACACATTGTTTAAACATATGTCTTGATTTTTGTATAGAATGCTATATAGGTCTAATAATCTTGTTCTCACATAAAGTGGTCAAGTATAAAGTTCATATTACGTATGAAAACCTGTAGCATAACCAAAAAAATAACATGAAGGATGTCTGCTTATTAGTCTTAATACTTGTATATGACACTTGGGAACCATTTGGGTTATAACAGAAATAATTGGGGAGCCTTCAACGGAAAGGCTGTAGTGTTTTACTTCCCTCTTTTAAAAAGTGGAAAAATAATCTTTGGTCATCCATATTTACAGAACGGTGTATGAGTAGTCATTATGTAAATGAGATGATCTTGGAGTGATAAAAGGTAGAAGAGAGAAAAGACCTATTAGCTCACCTAGTCTGTCTCTGCAACTCAAGGTTGTTTTCTAGTTTTTAATGAGCCAGCCTATGGAGCTGAGGCCACATCCCCTGGGAGGCTATTCCAGGCTAATGCTAATGCATTCCTATCATAAGAAAATTTGCCTTTCTGTTTTGTTTCTCTTCCTAATGTAATTGTGGGTTTTTTTTCTATCTGGTACTTCCTTTTAACCTGATAAATTCCCTCTTGCTTTTTGTTGTACAGATTTTACAGTCCCTTGTCAACTTTGGATTAGCCATTTGACTTAAAGATCTAGCCATATTTAGTTTGTCACTGTTTTGGTAACTCAGTCTCTTCAGCCCACATCTACTTAGATATTTCTGGTACTTGAAGTAGGATTGGAGGTTGAGTGCAAAACCATAAGTTTCATTTTCCCTGTATGGGCAGTAATTCCTACTAATTTGTAATCAATATCTGATTGGATATTTTACATCTCTGTCTATAGGTACAACATCTGGGAAAGAAATTTCTGTAGTGCCAAATGTGTATTATAGCTTGGGGGAGGAATCCAGTGAAATTGTCACTGTCTCTGTGTCATTGCTGCTCTTTCGAACAGGAATGGCCTCCGTGGATTGTTGACATTATAAATCCATCATGAAATAAGTGGTTTCCAACCAGCCAAGCAGTAAGAGTAACAACAGTAATTTAAATCACAAAAGGGTTTGTTCTTTGCAAGCCTTCATTTAAAAACATAGGCAGGATCACTTCAGTGCTAATAATGCTGAGGATGTGCTAATAAATGCTGACCTGGAGACCAAAATGGGTAAAGAACAACAGGCACACTTAATCTAAACTCCCCCCTTGCTTGTGCCTAAACTTCCTAGCTGGCTGAAGGAGTGCTCCTGGAAATGCACACATCGCACAGTGCAGCATATTTCACTTTTTAATCCTAACCCATCAAGCGGCAGAGCTGTACTGGGCTCTACTAGCAGATGGGTGGAGCAGTGGCAAGTGGGTTAACAGTTTTGCTTCTTAAAAAAACCCCAAAACTTTGCAAGTGTTATCCCTGCAAATGTTTTCAAAAATACTGTGACATTTGTCCATCAGCCACTCCCTCTGTAGTTTCACCACTTTCCTTCATGAGTAGATATATTCTTCTCTGGCCCTTCCATACACACTCTTCATTTATCTCCTGGTCTTCTATTTTACTTCCAAAATGATTAATTTTCTGTCTCTTAGCTGCTGTTTGGGATTTTATTTTCATTCAGCTTCCAGTTCTGTCTCAGTTACTAAAGTCACATGAATATTCTATTTCTTGTGTTTCAGTCTGGGTGGTTTTGTCTTGATGCCTTATTTGAGGTGTCTGTACAAATTATGATGATCCTGCACCAGTCTACCCAAAAAGCCACAGTTCTAGAAGGACCATAATAGGTTGTTTTGAATAAGAAGCTAATGCTAGTGAGAAGTTGTGGAAGAAGAAATAAAATATTAAAAAGAGATACTTAAGGATAGGAAACAAGGAATGAAAATGGTGGTGTGCCTAGGTTAGTAATTGCAGTATACAGGCAATAGATGGGAAAAGAAACAGAAGACACAGAAACCAGTGAAACTAATGAGTGTACATTTACAAATACTCAAAACAAGAAAAAGCATAGGTCATGTGTAAAACTGAAGTTTAATGTAAATGTTAGAAGTGTTCGATCATATTTTGCTTTATAATCAAACAAGGATGTTTAGAGCTATCCCCTGTGATATTGCTAGATAAACAGTTTACCATCTGTAGAAAAGTGAGATGAGGGGATTTACTAAAATTAAGCATTTCATGTCAGCTAACCCAGATAGCTTACACCAAGGAATGACCTGAATCATTAATGTTATTATTAAGCAATTCTTGGAAAACTGGGGAAATGCCCAAATACAGAACAAACTGCAGATGATGTTCCTGTACTTCAGGGCAAAGGGAGATAAACCTAGGGAATAAAACAATTAGCCTCAAATCAGCACCAAATTCTGTTTCAATTACGCTGAGCTTGAGGTGATGGCTAGATATCCCCAAGTAATGTCACAGAATGGTTAAAGTCATATTCTGATCATATGCTAATATTTAATTCTTTCTTTTTTGATGATGTTAATGAGCACATTTTCAGAGAAACCCCTTGTCTTTTTAAACAGGACAGCGGGTCTCATTGGTGAAGGCACCTTGTTACATTTGGACCATTTCAAGAGTAAGAACTTGGAACCCTATTGAGATTGAGATGTGATCACTAGATGTTTTCCAGGGAAAGAGAAAGATCATGGTTTTTAGACTAGACTGAAAATGGACAATAAGGTCATTTAGGTTTTCAGGAGAGAAGAATGGATTTATCTCTGACAAGGTGCCTCATTATACACTAGGCATTTTACACTGAACTGCCGTGCTTTGGTTTCAAAGTGATTTCTAAGTGGCTACACTGCTTTTGAAAGCAGGACTGAGATTCAGTCTTGCAGATGTGCCACTGTTACCTCCTAAACTGCCACCCATCAACTATGCTGCAGTATCTGTTGGTGTATGCTTATAACCTCTCAAAATCTGTGAGGTAAGGCAACTTAGCCTAGCCCTCTGTGAACGAAGTTTACGCTAAATCTCATTATCTGGTATTTGTCACAAACTAACAGTTCTTACTGGGAAAATTACCCTGGCTCAGCTGGTATGTGGTAACTGCTGTCATCTCATTGTATGTCTCTTCTTGCTCTTAAGTTTTTTGTAGCTAAATTTATGGCACCTGACTTCAAGCTTTTACTCTAGTCTTTGAAAGGAGCTTGGTATCTCATAGGGCAATTCCTTCCACCTTAACATTTCTAGAACAGATGGCATGAACTGGCTTCCTGAAGGTGCTGATTTCTCTTAGTTGGCTGTAGAAAGCACCAATGCACTGTCTGAGGCTGGATGAATTCTGCCTGTCTTTGCTTTAGAAGATTTCCTGTGCTGTTTTTAAGTATTTGCGTACAAAGCATTGAGCACAACTGGAATGCTTTGCTGGTGTAGGAAAAAACAATTATTTCTTGTACTGCCAGAAGCTGAGAGCTCTGTGTTTGGAAGTGGGCTCTGTCCCCAGAAGAGGCAGTGCCTTATATTTCCCTAATCAGCTAACCACAGCAGCTGATTAAAGAGCAAGTGGTCTTAATGGTTTTTTGAAGGAAATATCAAGCATTGTTCTACAACCAAAGTTATAAATCTAACAGGAAAAATGGGATGATCTTTGGGAATCAAAGAATAAATATGGAGAAACTGTAATGGGATCAGAAGAAGGAAAGTTGATTTGCATTTCAAATGCAACTTTGCATACATATTTTAAAAGTGCTTAAGACACAAGCTTTATTTTCATTCTTCCAATAAAACAACAGATGTTTAATTCACTCAACAATTTACATGATGTAAAATATAAAATAAATAAAAAGAAGCAATAAAACACAAGCTTTGAGAAGGAAGTTGCAGTAGGAACTAAGAGGAGTACTTCATTAAAGACAAAGGATGAAACCGGAGTCCAGACTTAGGATGAGATAGTTAAGAGGCAGTGGCTTTCTATGAAAAAATCAGTTTGACTTTCTTTGTGGTCATTAACATTCATTCTCTGCTGAAGCATATTTCATGTTTTGCTTGACAAAATGTACATGTCCCTAGAGTGTGCTGACATTTAATGCTCTGTAAGTATCATAAACCTGAACTCTAACATCCTTCTACCATGCAATGGCTTTCTTACTTTGTGCAATAGACCTAGCTGTGGTAAAAATCAGTAATTTTGAACTGTACCTAGGTGAAGCATTCCTGCCTGAATGGTTTTACAGATAGGCTGTCAGTTGTAGATAATATGCATTATATATGCTGTTTAAACTTATGTTGGTTACTTTAAAAAATTTACTACAGATACTAGAAAATTTGGAACAAGGCTTAGCTGAAGATGGAAGTATGACTAACATTACACAGGAGAACAGACAAGGTAGGTATTTTTTAAATATTTTTTTCACAGGCAGTGTGTTTTTATTACTTACCTAAGTATGCCAGAAGTTTTCACAAGACTGCCCCAGAGTTGTTAAAACAGTATTTTTGTAATCTCATAGCCTACTCAGCCTCTGAAATGATACACCTTGTACTTTTATTTGCTGGAATTAATTCCACAGTTTTGCTATTGATCAAACTGATGCACTAAATCAATTTTTTTTTCCTGCTTAGAAGAAACAAAGATGATGGCTGCTATCCTTTAATGATGAATATATAAGTGTATTTCTGTCACAGCCAGATGGATGTTTCATCTTAAGCCTTGGCTGACTGGCTTCTCTTGGTCCTCACATCTTTAATCCACTAAATTCTTTTAGATCTAACTGCCATCTTACAAAGGCTACACTGAGCTAGGATACTGCTTCATAGATGGCCAGGTCTCACTGTAGCTGCATAGTACTTAGACTCCTGAAATACATAAGTCACTTTTTAGGATAAGATTTGGATGAACTTTAATGTCTATCATCATTTCCATTACTTTATATGAAATTATGGGTTTTTTCCTGTTCATTTTATCTTCGTTGTTAAATTTAAATAGTATAGGATACAATACTGCTTAGAGAAGAGTC
This sequence comes from Actenoides lindsayi, assembly GCA_025331215.1. Classification (NCBI taxonomy): domain Eukaryota; kingdom Metazoa; phylum Chordata; class Aves; order Coraciiformes; family Alcedinidae; genus Actenoides; species Actenoides lindsayi. Next base: position 46,376 of record WTSP01003027.1, read on the forward strand.
ATCAGGACAAATTAGTTGTCCAAACATCTTTTTTTCTTTTTTTTTTCTTTTGTTTTAACAGAATTTATACTAATGAGGTCATTTGAGTACACTTAAGAATTAGACAAGAGGAGACATCTTACACGTTGTTATGGATTATATGAACCACTTCATAGTGCCTAGCAAGTTAAAAACATGATACCAAGAAAACAAAAAACTTTTTAACTTCAGCTATCGCTCTGAGGAATCTTAGCAACTTCTTTTTAGGATAATATTCTCCTAGAGTCTGTGGAAAGTAAAAGTCTCCCTCTGAGATAGGAAGAGGCCAAGTAGAATTGTTAGCAGAGTGAAAAAAATATTATAAATAATTGCCTAAAACAATGTCTATATGGAAGGATGTAGACCTGTCTGAACCCTTCTGCCTGGTCTTCAAGTGGACTAAATGTAAAGCAGCTTTAATGTGTTGCTGTACTTGACTTAATACACCATCTAGATATGTCCTAAAAGAGTGAACACACCCATGAGTAGCATAAAGACATTTGCAAATACAGTCAAATGAGTACATTTACTACTCTTCTCTAAAGGATTAGGAAAAAGATAAATAATTTGACATAGATTTATTCACAGCACTCCAAGAGTTTCTCTTCTTCTCTCCTTGTATCTACTACTTGTATCTGCCTCTGTTCTCTGACTTACTTTTCCCTGTTAACCCCTTTCTGCCGTCATTTTTGTCCTTATTATCCTCACATTCTTTTCCTTTTTACCCCTTTAAAACCAAGACACTGATCTCCCGTTGAGATACAAGGACTTTTTTCCTAGCTGTGTCATAATCCCGTGTCCTGCAGTCTGCCTCACTCATGAGCTTCTGGCCCCTTACTTTTCCTCTGCTGATGCTTTAGAGCCAAGATCAGCTCAGGAGGAGGCGTAGTGAGAGGAGGAACAGCTAGTAGTTACCAAGGGACAAGGCTGCTAAAAATTTGGAGAGATTTTTTTATGTCTACTGTGCAGCTGCCTGTAGGTTTCAGGCTGCCAAAAAGCCCACGGGACCTTTGCAGAGACTGTTGACTGCTATTGTCTGTGGAGGTCAGCGGGGTCTGCTCCCTGTCTACTTCTTCACTGCATTTGGAGCTCCAGGAGGCTGATAATGGGTTTGTTTTTTCTCATGTGAGACTAGCTGAAGCAAACCTTATTAACTTTATGTGAAGACAGCCCTAATTCATTATGGGAATTATGCTTAGCCTGTAATTTCCTTATTACTGGTGTAAGAAAGTGCCACACCAATTGACTTGGTCTGGAACAGAACACCTCATTTGCTAGTTTTTCAACAGGCAGAGAGATGTAGCACTGCACCACTTGCCTGGTAGTGCATTCTGTAAGATGCCAATTTTGCAACTTCTCGGTGCACAGAGCTCCTATTGAAGTGAATGGCAGCGTGGAGTAGAGAGTCCTGGATAAATAACAAGGAAAATCAGATGCTTGGAGTGGAACTATATCTACATGGATCTGCAGAGTGGGTTTCAGGCATCTGAGTAACATAGAATGATCTGCTGTTGGGTTTTAGATTTTGTTCAGTGCTTTGTAGGTTTTCTTTAACTCCTTTCTGCCAGTGCTAAGAAGCCTTACCCCACAGGGCTATGGAATTTCCAGATCAGGTTCCTGCAGAATGAAGACATGTAGTCTGTCTGCTCTGCAGTCCTTTCTGAGAACTGTAGCTGATGCTATTCAGTTGTTAACAGGAAACTTAGGTGTCTCCACTGCGGGAATTGACATCTAATTTGTTGTCACCTAAGTCCTAAAAAGCTAAATGTGGTCACTAAGCTATGAGGACATGTAAAAAGGAGAGATTAACATGAGTGAGAAAAATAAAGGAAAGTTATTTAAGTCTGTCCCAAGTTTTACAGACACCCATAAGGGAAGAAGAACAGAAGATAAAATATTTGCTCATGGTTTACACAGTCCACTCTATTAATAGCAGTAGAGATGTGTGATCAAGGGGGAATTTCTAAAACAAAAGCTAGGAATAATTAATGATTTTAAGGTGCAGTGGGTGAAATACTGGGTTCAGTCTTGCGCCCCACATTATGCCCCTCTTTTGAAAAAGATCATTTAGGAATATTCACAGGCTGGGGTTTTTTTGTTGTTGGAGAGGATTGAAAGAGCTTCTCTTTTTAGGAAGCCCTCTTATTTGTAATGGCATTTATGTGTGCTGAAAGAATTATCTCTGTGACCTGCCGTGCTTTCATCAGACACTACATTATTGATACAAATGAATGGTCTCCGTTATCACAGTCTCATTGAAATAGCCTTTTCTTCCTCCCCTCCCCACCTTCAAATCATTACAGTGACCTTGACAGCTGATTGACTGAGATACATTTCTTTTCCAAATGTACTAAATTAATACTCCTAATGCTTATTTTTGAGGATTAGAGGAATATTTCTAGCATTGATCTGTGGTACCATAACATGAGAGAAAATAAGGATCTATGTGAACCATTCTCCTACAACATCAGGAGTCTGTCTGCAAAGCAAGAGAGAAATATGCTGCTGCAGCTTTTAATGCCTGCAAGCTCCAGAAGCGTGGGGAAAGCAGACAGGCTTGGCAGATTTTTTTCCAGCATATCTCTAAGCCAGAGGCAAGCACAAACAGTCCCAGACTCAAACAGTTCTCACCCTGCATGGTTTGGCTCTGACATGACAATTTAGCTATGTTTGATTTTTGAATTTATCACATTTAACGCTGTAGATTACATGTTTTTAAACTGATGTTTATTATCACTTGAATCTTTTTATGCACCTTTTGTTCTGATGTTGGAAAATATGTGGCTTCTTTCGGTGTTTAATATTTGGCCTGAGCTCAAAGCTGGGTGTCTGTCTGTTGCTCTGCGTTGCTGCATCTTGTATGGTACCCAGAGCTGCTTGAGCAGTTTCCACGGAGAGATACAGAATTTTCTGTCTGGTGGTGCAGCATGGCCCAGAATTAAAAATTCTAGGCTCAAACCCAGTGGTGTTAACAAAGGGGATCTTTCAAAATTGTAATTCATAGGACTGATAATTGATGGCAAGAAAGAACCTCTAATTTATTTGTGCAAATTCACAAGCTGCTCTTATTTTGCAGCCTCTGTTCAACTGTGGAGGTCACGTCTGGGCCGGGTGATGTACTCCATGGCAAACTGTCTGCTAATGATGAAGGTACGTGGGTGGCAGAAACTGCAGAGGTACCGTATATTCCAGAATAGAATGTCAGGAAAAGTGCATGAGAATTACTGGTGCATAGATAAGGGAAGACTGCCTGATTCTACATGAAGGTTTTGCTTAGTGAAGAATTAATTAGACTTAATAATGTCTTATTTAATAGATAACTATTTGCAGTAATGTTCTTTGGGAACATATCTGTACTTACTCTCCCCAAATCATCCTAGAGAACATGCAATAACAATACAGAATTTGCATTTTTAAATTGAATTTTTCAAACACTTAACTAAATGCTGTAATTAAAAGCAATTATGTGCTCTGTCTTTTTCAAAATGTGCACTTGGAATGTTGCTCTGTTTGTGAGAATTAATAATACTGTAGCCTTTGTATATGATGAAGATCCAGAACATCTAAATACGTCCTCCCTTGTCTGAGTTGTAAGATACCTTCTTTCAAGTTTACATCCTCACTACTGGGTAGGAGCAAAAGAGAAATGAATAAAAGCAAAAGTAGCTAGCTTCCACTAGTGGGTTTGGGTTTTTTTCCTTTTTTAACCAATCTTACTCCATTTGGTGCAACACTCTTAGCTTATTGTATTCAGGAAGAACAAATAAAACTCCTGCCATTCACTTCATGGCTAGGGAAACAGGGGTATTGCCTTTCTTGCAGCAAACCTGAGTTTACCTGTGCTTCACAAATCAATTAGCAGCAACATCCTTGGAGCAGAGCTGTCAGCAGTATAATCTTCACAGGGCAAGATTGCGCTCCTTGATCCCTGCTCCTTGATTGCCCCAGGTCATGCCAAACCTGACCCTCTGGTGTTTACTAAGATACTTCCCAAACAGGGCTCCATTCTTAGTATTACAGTACCTCAAAAATAATGCATTTTTTTTTATAAGATCTAGTTATGAAAATACGGCTTTACATGAAATGGAATATCCTTTTTATGAGAATTAGGAAAACCAGAAATTTGTATTCCTAATGATACTGCGATCAGAACATTTCCTTGAATAGAACTAATTGTCCATTAAACCGTGAGGTGTTTTTAAGAATTAGCATTTGTGTTTTGAAGTAGGTACTTGACACAGGTTCATTTTTTTAAGGAACTTTCTTCTTCAAAAAAGCAAGTGAAAAAAAGCATGAGTTGCCATCCCAAACAAAGTAGAATATATGAATAAGATAATGCTGGTAATATATTTTTTTTTTTCAAGAAGTTCACTTCACGTTTGGCTGTGAAATGTTTTTAACACTTTCTGTGTTTTTCTTCTTGTGTACACACAAATCCACATGCATGCACAGTTCTCAGCTTTCTTCTGTTTTGGTCCTGTTAGTGCTATTTTCTACTAGTAATAGAAATATATTTGTGAACACTGATTATCACCTTTGTGGAAATGGTACTTCAGAAATACTGCAGTTCAGGTTGGTCTTCTTAAGACCAACTATATTTAGCGCCTAGCTCACAGAAATGTATGGTTCCACAGTAGCTTCCAGATTACCCACAAATGCATGTTAATGCATGAGTACTTTCAGATGAAATTTGGGGTTCAGAGCATTGGCTGTGTGGAGTAGTTGTGAGTCTCTTGGTTTTCAGTATTACCCATATATGGAGTAGTAGAGAGTTCTTAAAGATTTTTCAAACATAGTCATGTTGCAGTTAAACTCAGAGTAGTACATGAAGTCTTTTTTCCCACTTGTGTGACAGATACTCTGTGAGAGAATTATATTTTTTTTAATAAATTTAATATTTTTAAGATCTTTCTACCATACAGAAATGCTATAATCATTTTCCCCACCTTCTAGAGCATTCAGTATGAAACTATTTCTTCAAATATTTTTAAACACACTTCTGTTAATTCTCCCATGAACAATTATATTAGCTGAACAAAGTTCCACATATATATATATTTTTTTGTCTGTTATGTAATACACTTTAAAAACTGCATTTGTTTTTATTAAAGTATTTCAAGTATATATAAGTAAAAAAAAAAAAATCCCCCAAGTCAGTGCCATCTATTGCCATCTAGTGAACACTTACATTATTGCAATAGGGTCATATTTAATCCGTAAGTACTATTAGGTGCATGGAATAGCTTGTGGTATTAGTAGATTAATAATAATAATTTATAAAGTAAAACTACGTGACATTTGTATTTAAAAAACAAACCAAACAAAAAAAAACAACAAAAAAAAAAACAAACCACAACTATTATCTTACTTTAGCCCCATTCTTTGG
>WTSP01003027.1:51879-71678 GCA_025331215.1 Actenoides lindsayi
GAAGAGCTTGGGGGATTAGTAGATTAAAAAAAATAATTTAAAAAGTAAAACGCGGGGACATTGGTATTTAAAAAACAAACAAAACAAAAAAAAACAACAAAAAAAAAAAACAAACCACAACTATTATCTTACTTTAGCCTCATTCTTTGGCCAGAAAACTTCAGTAGTATTTAATAGGAAACAATCTTGTCAGACTGACTCTTGAAAGAAACTTAAAAAAAATACTTCGATTAGATTTTGGGCCTATAACTATTTAACTCTACTTCAGTTATCCTCAACTCTAAATTAGGTTTAATTCAGATCATATCTTTTTTGCATTTCTTACCTGACTTAAGGAATTCTGTTTATGTAGCACAATGATTTTTGTCTTTTTAAATATGGCCCCATTAGTTTCGTAGCTAAACATCTCATTAAATTGTTGAGATGGGGGGGTATACTGTTTTGGAAGCCGTGAGTGAGGCACAAAGAAGTGATTCACCCAGACTTGTGCAGGACACTTGTCGTGGAACAGGAAATTAAGCACAAGTCTCCTTTACCTTGGGATCATCATTCCTAGGTACTGAATTCTGCTGCTGTGTCCCTTTATCTGTGTGACCGAGTATACAGTTTGGTAGCAGTTTAAGGCAGTCTTACTATACTTTTGTTTTTTCCTGTTCATCCTCTTTTCTTTGTACAACCTTTCTGAAATGTATTCTAGCTCCCTTCCATGCACCACTGTTGGACTTAACCAACTGACAGAAACAAAGTAATGCTGGGTCTCAGTCACATCGACTGAAACAGCTTTTCCCGTTTCATGAGAACGAGGGGCAGCTTAAGGGAGGAGGTAGAAATACAGCAGGAAGGGAAGGGGAGACCACGAAACGTATCACTGTAGACTTCCATTTACAAGAACTATAGGCTTGAGTCACTATGAAAACTATACCTTGCATATAGCAGCATGAGGAATACTTATTTAAAATGCAACCGGTGATGTTCATTGCTTCATTTCAGCAATATAATTGCAAAATGTCTGTCATTTTACTAAATCACCATGGAAGTGTCTTGAAAACTTTTTAAGTTCTTTTCATGTAAGCTAAAATCACTTTTGACATTATCTTACCAGACTTTTACCTCTCTGAGGAATAAACACTTAAGTGCTTTCCATATCTATTCTAAATGCACTTGGATTAAAGACATATTTTGCACTTTTAGATTTTTTTCAGTGTTCTCTTAACTTGCCCTTCATAAAAAAAAAAAAAAAAAAAAAATAAGCATTAGATTGATTTTAATTTGGATCTAATACAATTAAAACTGCACAAAGAAGGAGGTAACGGCTTGCACTAACGATGCAAGGGACTGATGCCTAAGGACTTTGGTTCCCCTATGATTTAAAGGAGAAAGGCTGCATGAATCATTGTGTCTTTTGCCTACTGTGCTGCAGTACTGCTCCTTGGATTCAGAACGAATCACTGCTTTCATAACCCTTCCACAAGTCCACTAGATAGAGAGGAAGGATAAGTTATCCCTGTCCTCTCCTCCCAAAATGCAGTATCTATGAGCTGTATACTTTCTATAAATAAAGCTGATTTTTAGTCTATATTTTATTGAACCTACTCTCAGCATTCTACACGTCATGGTCATTTCTACTTATTTCTAAATATCTCATAAGTAATATTTTAAGTACTTTAAGGTGGCAGTGAGGGAAACATGAAAATGTATAATGCAGTGTCCATGAAGGGAAATTGAAAGAAAATTCCTTGCATCAAAAAAAGAAATTTCCTTGCATCAAAGGAAAAACAAACCCCACTTGCCATTTTTGTGCAAGTGGATCCAATAGTTTAATAGAACTATTCTGGTTGAGTATATTTAATGTTAGCTCCAAATTTTCCTGATAAAAGAGATGTTGAATTATAATACAACAGACCAACTCTCATTCGTATCCTGAATTGTATAAGTTCGGTCCTTCTTTGGGGATTTTTTGTGAAGGTGTAGAAAATCTGAAGGCTCAAAATCTTGAGAAATTAAGGACCATGACAATACATCAGCCCCACCTTTAAATCTTAAGATCACAAGCTGTAGTCATTGGGGTTTTTTACTGTCAGTACCTAATATGTCTAACTCCTCACAACTACAACTTGTATCAGCCAAGACTGCACTCCTCTGGGAGGGTGTCTATTTATCATTCCGACAGACAATTTTTCTTATACTATGTCACATTAGCAAAGCTGGGAATGAAAACAAAGTCTTCAGTAAGTGAGAGCAAATCTCAACTACTCCACAATAAGCTCCCTCAGAAGGAACTGTCAAATAAGATGCTTTTATAACTTACCATGGAATAGTATAATTCTGTGTCACATATAGGATACTCTAGAAATCTACTACTGCTGCCACAATAGTGTCAGGGGAAGAGTAAATGTATTATAAAACTCACTGTGGGATCCTGGAGTAACTACAAAATGAGGCTGTATTTAGAAGTAAGCCTGGATATTATGATAATTTTTTACAGTTTCAACTTGGGGCCATCCTTGCCTATGCTTAGGGGTGGCTTTGGACATACAACTTAATCTCTTGGAGGAAATGCGTGATAGGTACTGAAAGGCATGAGGTAGATAAACACAGATGTGATGTGCTGTGCTGTTGTAGGGAAATAAGGTGCCATAGCCATGAACACCATGCATAGGCTCTTGATGCTTCACCTCTAGTGTCACATTTTAGGAGGTGTGAATGTTTATGTACTCCTAGTTATAACACATATGGTGATGTACAGTCACTTGATAGGGAATGCAAAAGGGGAGGAGGATTTGTTTGCCTAACTAAGCCAAGTCCACAAAGCCCCCCCCAGAGTGGGTCCCCAAGACTGCTTCTTCCTACCAAGGCTGGCTACTACCTACACTAGGGAGCCTGTGGTGTTGTAATCGTGCAAACAGTGCCTTCCTCGTGCAGCTTCTTCTGGCCAAGGCTTTTCTGCAGTCAAATCATGCTAAGCTGTCAACTAAGCTGACAGAAGAACTTTTCTATCAGTTTAACTGCCTGGTCTCCTACAATTTGTTTCTGTGTCAGTTTGGGGATGTGACTGTAAAGCCCATATCCCTCATGGCTGTGCTGCATACGTTGCATAGCCTAAGCCTTAGAGCGTGCACTAGGCACACATGAGACTGAGTATTGGGCAAGGGGCAGCTTTAGACCACAGAATGGAAGACATTGAGCACAAAAGCTAGAATTTGATATAATTAAATTATTTCTTCAGTGAGCACATTTTACAGAATCATCTTGGTTGGAAGAGACCTTTTATATCATCAAGTCCAGCTGTTAACCCAGTGCTGCCAGGTCACCACTAAACCACATCCTTCAGTCCGACATCTAAACATCTTTTAAATACTTCCAGGGATGGTGACTCCGCCATTTCCCTGGGCTGCCTGCTCCAGTGTTTTACAGCCCTTTCTGTGCAGAGATATTCCTAACATCCAACCTAAACCGCCTCTGGTGCAACTTGATGCTCTTTCCTCTTGCCCTATCACTTGTTACCTGGGAAAAGAGACTGACACCCACCTCACTAGAGCCTCTTTTCAGGGAGTTGCAGAGAGCAATAAGGTCTTTCCTGAGCCTCCTTTTTTCCAGCCTAAACAACCCCAGTTCCTTCAGCCACTCTTCCTAAGTCTTGTTCTCTAGACCCTTCAACAGCTTTATTGTCCTTCTTTGGACACGCTCCAGCACCTCAGTGTCCTCCTTGTAGTGAGGAGCCCAAAACTGAACATAATACTATGTTGAGGTGCCAAGTACAGGGGGACAATCACTTTCCTAGTCCTGCTGGCCACACTATTTGTGATCCAAGCCAGGATGCCATTGGCCACCTGGGCACACTGCTGATTCTTATTCAGCCAGCTAAATGTACTTAAAGGGATAAAATTCACAAGTCACAGACAATCTCTCAGATTTTATAAATTATGCTCTTTCAAGTATTGATAGCTGATACAAGCGTGCCTGGAGTTCCTTTAAGGAGCCAGTTCAGAAAGTCCCTATTCTAAGTGTTGTATGCCTGCCTAACACAGTGGGACTCCATGATCAATGAAGTCCTTTAGTGAAAGCTCTTACAGTGAAAACTGAGTTTTTCCTAAGTCATATATTTATGGAAAATTTTGGTAACATAAATTTTACCATATTTGAGTTCTGAGTGCTAATGAAATCGGATTTTAAATACATTTATTATTGTGTATATAGCCTGTTGACTTTGCTCTGGACTCTTTCCATTATTAGTCATAAGCATGAACATGGCATAGCACACTAGAATTGAAATAAACTCTAGATATTGATAATTACCTGTTCAGAATTAATCATTATACCCACAGTATACAAGTTGTTTGCAAAAGAATGGTCCTTCAGAGTGCCTCCTGGGTTGTTTCAGTCAGCCTCTACTATTATAGGACATGTAATTTCTCTAATAATATAGATGAGACTCCAACGACTTCTCTTGATTTTCTGTATGAAAAATGTGGTATGTTCCAAATGGTGACCTGGTACCCAGGTCAAGTAGAATCTTAGACTAGTTTGTGTTAGAAGGAACCTTTAAATGTCATCTAGTCCACACCCCCCCCTGTGATGAGCTGGATATCTTCAACTAGATCAGGTTTCTCAGAACCAGGTCCAACCTGACCCTGAATTTTTCCAGGATTGGAGCTTCTACCACCTCTCTGGGCAACCTGTGCCAGTGTCTAACCATTCTCACTATAAAAAATTACTTGTATCTCATCTGAATTTACCCTCTCATAGAATCATAGAATGGTTTAGGTTGAAAGGGACCTTAAAGACTATCTAGTTCCAAGACACCTGCCATGGCAGGGACACCTCACACTAGACTAGGTTGCTCAAGGCCCCATCCAGCCTGGACTTTTAACATATCAAGTAATGGAGCATCCATAACTTCCCTGGGAAACCTGTTCCAGTGTCTCACCACCTTCAGGGTTAAGAATGTTTAAAACTGTTACCCCTTGTCCTACCACTACACTGCCTGATAAAAAGTCCCTCCCCATCTTTCCTGTAGGCCCCCTTTAATTACTGAAAGGCCACTATAAGGTCTCCTCAGAGCCTTCTCTTCTTCAGGCTGAACAACTTCAACTTTCTCAGCCTTTCTTCACAGGAGAGGTGTTCCAGCCCTCTGATCATTTTTGAGGTCCTCCTCTGGACTCACTCCAAAAGCTCCATGTCTTTACTGAGGACTTCAGGGCTGGACACAGGGTTCAGTCACTTTAAGTGCAACCTCAGGAAAAGAATTCATTACACTTTGGGCACATTCCTTCCTCAGAATAAGCAAGAGAGGAAGAAAAAGTACCTTAACCATTACCTGTGACCACACTGGGGACAAGTTAAATGAGTACTATAATTTGACCAAGAAATGGTAGGGTAGAGAGAATCCTAAGATGGCTGTGCTGTTCTGAAAGATTATTCTTGGATGTCCTTTGCATCCTAAGGATGCAAATGCTTGTCTATACAAGTTGAAGGGCAGGACTGTCAGGAAGTGCCAGATTAGTCCAGGACAGAGTCTTCTGTCTTTGCTATGCCTGGATTTTATAAACAAAGGCAGACTTCCTCTGCCCCTGCCCGGGGGTTCTCCAAGAGGCTGTAGCTGAGGCAGCGCAGCCCTGTGCCCCGTGAATGTACCTGCTGTGTGTCTTCCACTCAGCGTAGAGCACGTGTGGAGTTTCTCATGGTATTCTTGCCAAAGACCATGTAGCAAAGGCTCTAGAAGTCACTTACTGCCCCGATCATTGAATTACTGTGATTTAACCATGAAACAGCTGAACTGCAGTAACTAGGCACATGGGTGGTTCTTTCCTGAGGGAAATGGGGCCACAGTTTTGTTTCATCTTCTGACACTGGTCACTGTCTAGTGGGTGCAGTTGCACTGTGTCTTGAGGAGGAATAGCTCAGAGCTACCACTTGCCAGCACAGTCTTTGTGCAGGTGTGTTGGGGGGGGTCACTTACAAAGCTTTCTGGAGTTCAGAAACAGCCCAGCCCTCACCTAATTTTGGCCCAAAGCAGTTTTCTATTTAGATTACCTGCTCGTTTTCCTTTTACACAGTATGGTAGAAGGGAACAAGAGTTTGGGCGGAGGGATAGAAAAGGTCACGTCTCCCTTGGCAGTTGTGCTAGTTTGTCATCTGAAAATGTGCATGAATTGCAGCTTCTGCCACGTTGTATTTTTCACAAGTTAAGACCAGATGCACAGGTAGTTCCCAAACCTTCAGAATATAGTTTGTTAAACCATGTAAATTATTTGAGTCATGTGATACCTCTCAAGTATGTATACCCCAGTCCTACACAAGGCTTTTGACTTTTATGCTAAATCATAATCTAAGCTGAAGAGCAAATGTTCAGATGTTTTTGTTCTTGGCATTTAGCCAAGATCAAACAGTGTCTGATCCAGTAGAAAAAAAAGTACTCCAAGGAAGGTCCCCTTTGCATGGAGTTCCAATATAGCTGAGCAAAGACCTTATAGTCAGCTACTAGTGCCTGCAGCGCTAGGTAGAAATTCTGTCCCACTGACAGGTTGCAATTACTTTAATTCTGTTTGAATATGTCTTTAAAAAGAAGGCAACATAAAGGCTGAAGAATGCTGAGCTTACATGTCTGGTCATGTGCTTTTCACCCCTCAGGACTACGTGCTTGCTGTAGATACTTACCACACCGTCATCAAATACTACCCACAGCAAGAACCTCAGCTGTTGAGTGGAATAGGAAGGATTTTCCTTCAGGTATGGATTTTATTCTAAATCTGCTAGGTAATATTGTTGTTGACAGCTATGTAGTGAATAATTGTATTTAAAACTATAGCTGTTCTTATAGGGCATGTATCAAATTGTAGAGGAGGTGGATTTCTACCATATGATGTTAGATAAAGTTAGGAAATATAAAGTACCTGTAATATTAAAAGTAGCTGCATGTACAATAGCAAACAAAGAACACGCTGTAGAAAATTATGCCAGTAATTTAACTGAAGAGCAACATTCTGCTTTCCCTAAAACTAATGATAATGCTCCCATTTACTCCAGTGAGCAAGAATTTCACTAAAAATCTCATTTCTCACTGCCTTAAACTTCATGCAGCTCTTGATCACACTGTGTAACTGCTGTCTTCATTTAGAAAAAATCTGAGTCTCCTTCTTTTGTCCAAATTATATCTCTGAGAAGACAGAGGAGGGCACATTAAAAGAAAAAAAACCCAGCACAAGTATAATAAATTTCTAAGTAACTATGTACTTACCCTAATAAATAAAAAAAGGTATAAGTACAGCAATATTCTTTTCATTTATCAGAAAATGATGCACCTAAATAATTAGTATCTGATTGTTTTACTTTTTAGTATCTCACAAGTTTGTTGAAGTTCTTTCTTATTTCTGATACTGACATTTCAAGCTTTTCCTTTTTTATCTACTTTTTTATTATTTATTATAAATTTAATTTTGAATTGTGAAGTATATATAAACAATCTTATTTGTGCCATTCATGCTAGAAAATTACACTGAAATGGAATCATTTACTCTTGATAGATAATAAAATCATTGATATTGTTTACTTGAAATCATAGAATGTCATTTAAACTCAGTAATGAATTTTCAGTTCTCAGCAAGAACATGGTTTCAGAGTGTGGTAGACATTTTTGTCTTTAAAAGTCTCTGTTTTAAAGTGGATCTCCATCACTGTAGAGAACTTTTTTATAATATTGGATGCTTCCATTAATTGTTACCTAAGTACACAACCTAGTAATTAAGCATATTAAAGAATGGTACTGTAAATATGCACAATACTATTGGAAATGCCAAGTTTTTAATAGTTCTGGTCTTATGGAGAAAACTACTGGGTATGTTAGTAGTACTACCTTGCTGACAAGAGTGTCTGCCCTAGTGTCTCACTCTCCAAGAACCAGTTTCTATAGCTTGGTTCGCGATAGAAAAATTTTCACACTCAGGAGGAAAGCATCTCCTAACTTTGGAAAGTACATCTGTCCAACTTCAGAAGTGGTGTTTGCAGGCTCTGTGCAGAGCCTTTTGAAGTCATTGATCTCTGCAATGTTGGCTGTGACAACAAGCCTTTAGTATTTAGTGGTTTTACTGCTAGAACTGGACAAAGCGTAAGAGTGTCTGAGGAGCCCTTGATACTTTCATATGATCCAAGAGAGCAGTTACTAAAAAGCTTCACTTCTGACTTCGAATGTTGGGCCTTTATCTCCTCACCTTAAGGAGATAATTTTTTATTGTTTGTCACATTCTCTTTTTTTTGTGACAAAATCTTCAGTTCCATCTGGAGGGTACTATTGCAATAGATGCACGATTATGATGTATTAAGAAAAATAAGCAGTGTGGAAGTAAACAAAACCACAAAGTTCAAATTAAAGAAAGATAAATACATTGCAGGCCAGGGCACCAATTGTTTCAGTAAGATCACTGTGTGGTATCTGTGAACTGTTGATGAGGCACTCTGTGAAAAAAAAATAAAGCATCTTGAGGGTAAAATGGAAAGCAATTTTCTTGTATTCAGATGTCACAACTTCTCAAAACCAGGTAGTGATTCCCAAATAACCTCACACTGTTCTCTTAACTTTGAACATTATCTAAGAGAGGCACAAGGGGAGCCAGATTTTAGCTGCTTATCAGTCACACATACTGTCTATTGTCAAACATCACACATATTGACATCACACATATGAAACAAAGCAATGGTGTAGAATGAAGTGTAAGTTCAGGAACTAAACAGAAAAAAAAAGGTAACCTTTTTCAACACATAAAACCTTATTTTGTGTGTGATTTTTTTTTTCTCAATTAAATTGAACTTACTAGTTTAAGACACCATGTCGTCTTTATCTTTACATGTAGTGGGGCTTAAAGGGGCCTTTAGCTGTTGCCTTAACATAAGTGGGAAATGAGAAAGAGAATAATGGAGAATGCAGGAAAACAGAGGCTTTTGCAGTGACATTTTCAGAAGCACTGTAATTCTGTCAGCAAGCTCCTGACCTGTAAAACAGAAATTCACATGAAGTGAGAAAACAGTGAATACATTTTAGTCTCTAGGATATATTGTGTGTTGCTAATAGACTCTACTTGCTGGCTGACCTATCCAAAATTGCCATTTAAATAACTGTTTTAAAGAATTTAGAAAGTGAAAAGATGCTTGACCTTAACCTCTGCAAGAGATTGCTGCAAAACAGAGTTAAAAGCAATAAATAAAGCCTAGGAATACTTAAGAAAAATAATCTTGGTTTCCAGACAAACAACAAACTTAAGCATGTTAACAGAGGAATTTTCATTTTTATTTTGAAGTGCTAATGATTATTAGACACTGAAGTCATGTTTTCTGAACTAAGTTAAATAAAATTGAATTCTGAAGACCACTTTTAATATTTAACATTTTAATGACTAATTAAAACTAATTCTTTCTTTTAAGTGTTCTGGGGAAAAAAAAAAAAAAAGTAAACCGTTTCCCCTCAGTGGTAAAATATGACAAAAGTTTGGCATGTTTGCTGAGAAGATACAAGATGCTGCTAAGAAATTAGAACTCTTCATGATCTCAAATAAGGTGTGATTAGTCTCAAAGCATATTAGATTTGGACTCATCAAGCTCCCAGTGGAGCAAACTGGTAGTTTGCTTTAGAAATTGATTATTCTGGTGGTTAGGGGTTTCCTTCTAATTTCCAGGCTAAAAATATTCAAGGATGTATTCATTTACACTTGTGCCAGTATTATCCTTTAGTTAAATGTAACTATTTTCGTGGTGGTGTACACCTTTAGTGATAGTTACAGAAATAAACTGTATCCTTTGTCATTATAACTGAATGTGTAATTTTTTAGAATGAATAACGTTTATTTTGTTTGAGTCCAGTTATGTAACATCTGGGAGAAATGGATAGAACAAAAAATTGAGGTAAAAACTGCAGCCAGACAGACTCGGAGTGTATTTTGTAATATGATGGATGTGTAAGAATTCTGGAATAAGTTTCCTGGGAAGGCTGTGTAATATTCAATACTTGAGAGCTTTAAGGATACTTGAACACACTTGTCAAACATTTTTTGTAATGTTGGTACTATGCTTGAACAAACAAGTGATCTCTCGTGGGCCCCCTGAATCTCTGCACCTGAGGGCTGCCTGGTTTCCATGCCATTATACTCCTGAACTAGTTTAGTTTTACTCCTTTTGATAGATTTATTTCATCTGAAATTCTTGTGAAACCTTACCAAAAGTATGAGTTTATCCTATGAAACATTCATTGCTAACTTATTTACCAAAGGAGCCTTCATTCAAGATTTTTTTTTTTTTTTTCAAATTGCAGTATATGTGACATACCCTTAAGGCAGGGGTATACCTCTTCCTTTATAGGAACCTCCTTCCCTGTCCCCACCTCCCATAAAATCTGTTCTTCTTTATGCCAGCTTTTAAATCCCTCCTTCCTTGAGCCTGCACAATCCACTCACCAGTGTTTTTCTTTCTGAAGATGGGCTGCCTCCCCAGTACCCTCAGTGGCCCATTGCATTGATGTTGTTTTCTGACATGTTTTGGTGGGAGGCGCTGAAGTCATCCTGTGGTCCCTGGCTAGGACCCATAAGCTGTGGGTTCACTGAGTATGGGTCCTAGGCTAGCTACCAGACTACTGTACTCCAGTTCTCCTGCCTATTGACAGCTTCTGTCTGTGGGCAGTGTCTCTCTTCACTTCCTGCAGAGTAACACCCAGTCTCACTGGAAGTAATTCTGACCTTTTCTCATTTTCAGCTAATTTTATAAACTCTTGAGTCAGTTACAACAAAAGAGCCAGATGAGATTGGGATGGAGCACCCCTGCCATACAGTCCATGAATGCTCCACAACCCGCAGCTGAAATAAACTGTTCATGCTTTTGGTGTTCTTTTTATGACCTTAATGTGGCTTTTCAAATACCTTGTTTGCTAACACGTGTTACCCAATCTGCTTGGTGCCAAACAATTAGATACTATCGACTTTGATATGTTGTCTTGGTTTTATCCTTTGCAAAGGATATAATCAGGCTGGATCTCATTTCTTTGTATTGTGGTAACTTTCTTATGGCTTTACTGTCTAGATTGGAGACATAAAAACTGCAGAAAGATATTTTCAAGACGTTGAGAAAGTGACTCACAAATTGGACGGACTACAGAGCCAAATTATGGTTTTAATGAACAGGTAGATAATTTAATAGCTAAAGAAAACTTTAAAACATGGTTTTACAAAGTATGCATTGTGAGCATTAAACTACCCTTGAGACAATCCTGTTCTATTTCTCTCTTTTATGTACCTACATCTGTCATGCCCAAGACTGAATGGCATAGAGACCCAGGAGATCAGTATTACTTGGTACAGTCGTATTATCCTGGATTGAAATTGATTCTTCAGTTGATTTTACAAAGCTTTTTCTCATTCTTCCAAGCATTGCATACTTCCACTCTGCTTTTTCAATACACATTTGCATAAGTAACTCTTAGGAGAGGAGAAGCTATTTTGGGCCCTTATCCTACAATCAGATCTGCTAGTAAAGTTACCTCCTGGTAGTTTCAAAGAATGCTGGAATACATTGTAGTAAATCGAGCTGCATGATGGGGGACTCAATTTGTAATGGTTAGCACATAAGCTGAATATATTTAGAAAATACTATTCAAAAGTGCTCTGAAAATTATATAGCATGGCTAATTTCATGAGGAGAAATAATTCCAAGAAAAGAGTATCTGCATTTAAATTAATAAAAACACAGTGAAGACTGTTGCTTTGGTAGGCAGAATATATAATAGCCAAATGATCCAAGTTGTCATTCCATTTGTCTGTAAATCAGTGTCTCCTTGCTGGTTGTAATTATACCGTGAAGAGCAAATGTCAGAAGCTTTCACATCTATAACAGGAAAAATAAAAAATGGTGTCCATTCTTTTTAAAATCTATTATCACCTTGGGTTTTTGAGGAGAACTCATTCATATGTCACTTACTTTCTAGAGCATTTCTCCACCTCGGTCAGAATAATTTTGCAGAAGCTCATCGATTTTTCACAGAAATTTTAAGGATCGACTCATCAAATGCTGTGGTAAATCTCAAAATTGCTACATTTATAATGAACACCTAAATTATTCCCATAATGCTTCATGCATGGATTTAATCAGTACTGAGAGCATGCTCAGAGCCTTCTAGAAAAACTGGATGTGGCATGTGTGCCAAAGAGGGTTTAGTATACATAAGATATAAAACGGGATGGGAAATGAAGAACCAGTCTAGATGAAGGGCATGAATCCTTAGGCATGCATGTAGAAATCCCAGAAGATTATGTTTTGGGGGATCTTTGCAAAAGCACTATTTTTTTTTCAATCACTGATTTCAGCGTAGACATGCATGTCATAAAAAGAAATGGCAGCTGCCAACGTTTATAAGATAAACTTGATTTCACACAACATTGAAGGGATATTGAAATTCTAAACATGACATTTTTAACATATTGCATATCAAAGCCTCAGATTCCCATGACAAGAGGAGATCAAAGAAGAGCTGTTTATTTACCTTTGGGTTTTCTACATTTGGAAGCTTTCAGTGCGTGGTCACGTAAGAGTATTCCTAAGAACTGAGACAGCTTACCCCCAGTAGCCTGATCCAAGGCCATTTAAAGACTGAGGGCACTGAGTTCAAGAAGCACATGAATTGCATCATTTTGTTGGCTTTAAAATAGTATATATTATAAATCACACAAGATCAGTAAGGTTTCCTAAAGGGAGAGAAAAAGCACTTTTTTTAAAAAGCCTGTGTTCTTCCTGTATCTGTAGCTTTCAGAAAGTATGAAAGTTTTTTGCTGTTAAACATGTTATATGACTTTGTACTGTTGGAATCTTTCAGTAACTCATAAAACCCGTTTTGTGTGGAAAAGAAAATGGAACCTGACCTGATCATTTATGATGTATTTAGACTGCCCTATCTGCTGAATTTATTTGAAGTCAGTTGTAGATGCTTTTGTGATAAGATTATTTCTTCCTCTTGCTTATGTGGATTTTTTAAATGTAAGCCAGAGAGAAAAACACTTCTGAAGATACAGTGAAGTCATTAAAAAAAAATTATGAAAATGACAGAATGCAGAGGATCATGTAGTTTCCAAAATCTGTTTCAGCTGACTTTCACAATTAACTGACTAATGTCCTATACTATTTATATTTTGGTTTAAACTCTGTATTTTATAGTCTCAGCTCTTAAAAGTCAGCAGGTCCTACTGGCACAGGATAAATCTTGAAAATAACAAAAAGAAAAGGATTTTATTGTATGATAGATAATGTATTTTAGTTACTTGAACACACACACACACAAAATAGTAACTCTTAGCACATAGTAAATCTGTTGCAACTCCAGATGCTAAGCTTCTTTTTTTTCTTTCACCGCCTGTAAGTACTTAACATACGTATATATACACACATGTATTTATTGACAATATCTTCTTCTCTAGGCTAATAACAATGCTGCAGTTTGTCTCCTTTATCTGGGAAAACTGAAGGATTCCCTCCGGCAGCTGGAAGGAATGGTTCAGCAGGACCCTAAACACTACCTACATGAGAGTGTTCTCTTCAACCTGACAACTATGTATGAACTGGAGTCATCTCGCAGTATGCAGAAGAAGCAGGCACTTTTAGAGGCTGTAGCCATTAAAGAGGGTGATAGCTTTAATACTCAGTGTCTCAAGTTAGGATAGATCATTGCCAACTACTTTTTTCCAGCAAGGCTGATTTTTTAAATTGTATATACTCTTGCTAACGTGTAAATGTGCAATAAAATCTATTCAATTATGAACATTCAATAGCATTACTATAGAAGCTCTTGCCTCTAACCGTGGTATCTTTGTGAAAACTTTATGATGACCTAGAGCCAGTTTCACCTCTACAACTCTCTATATATAACTGTATAGTTATTCTTACAGTGTACTACATACTGTACACGGGTCCCTCAGGACCTGTGGATGGGATGCATCCTTTGGTCCTGAGGTAACTGGCAGATCAGGTTTCTGAGCCACTATCCATCATATTTGAGAAGTTGTGGCAGTCCAGGGAAGTTTCCACTGACTGGAAACTTAACCCCCATTTCTAAAAAGAGAAACTGGGGAACTACAGGCCAGTCAGTCCCACCTCTGTGCCTGGCAAAATCATGGAGCAGATCCTACTTGAAACTATGCTAAGGCACATAGGAAATAAGGTGGCAGCCAGCATGGCTTCACAAAGGGCAAATCATGCCTGACTAATTTGGTGGCCTTCCACAATGTGGTTACAGCCTTACTGGATAAGGGAAGAGCAACTGACGTCACCTACCAGGGCTTGTGCAAAGCATTTGACACTGTCCCATGTGACATCCTTGTCTCTAAATTGGAGAGACATAGATTTGATGGATGGACCACTTAGTGGACAAGGAATTGGCTGGATGTTTGCACTGAAAGAGTTTCTGACAACAGCTCGATGTCCAAGTGAGACCAGTGATGACTGGCTGTTCCTCAGGGGTTTTTATTCTTGGTGACACGGACAGTGAGATTGGGTGCAACTCAGCAAGTCTGCCAACAAATTCAAGCTGTGTAGTGAGATCTACACGCTGGAGGGAAGGGATGCCATCCAGAGGGACCTTGACCGGCTTGAGAGATGGGTATATGCAAACCTCTCGAAGTTCAACAAGGCCAAGTGCAAGGTCCTGCACGTGAGCTGGGGCAATCCCAAGCACAAGTACAGGCTGTGCAGAGAATGGATTGAGAGCATTCCTAAAGAGAAGGACTTGGGGGTGTTGGTGGATGAAGTACTGAATATGAGCCAGCAACATGTGCTCACAGCCCAGAAGGCCAATTGCATCAAAAGAACCGTGGCCAGCATGTTAAGAGAGGTGGTTCTCCATCTCTACTCCACTCTTACGAGACCGCAGCTGGAGTACTGTGTTCAGCTCTGGGGCTCATAGTGTAAGAAAGACATGGACCAGCTCAAGTGGGGCCAGAGGATGGACACAACGATGATCAGAGGGCTGGAACACCTCCCCAGTGAAGACAGGCTGAGAGAGTTGGAGTTGTTTAACCTGAAGAAGAGAATGCCCTAGGGAGACCTTATAGCAGCCTGACGGTACTTGAAGGGGGCCTAAGAAGAAAGATGAGGAGGGACTTTTTATCAGGGAGTGCAGTGATAGGACAAAGGGTTCTGGTTTTAAACTGAAAGAGGGTAGAGTTAGATTAGATGTAAGGAAGAAATTCTTTACTGTGAGGGTGGTGAGAGAATGGAACAGGTTGCCCAGAGAAGTTATGGATGCCCCATCATTGGAAGTGTTCAAGGTCAGGTTGAATGGGATTTTGAGAAACCTGGTCTAGTGGAAAGTGTCCCTGCCCATGGCAGGGCGGTTGGAACTATATGATCTTTGAAGGTCCCTTTCGACTCAAATCATTCTGAGATTCTATGATTCCAGTTAAAAAATGTATAATGATATGTAAATTAATATCCTACAACAGAGATTCTCATGCATCTCACCGAAGGTCAGGTGTCATGTTATATCGTTACGCTATCGTCTGCGCTTTCAAGAAGTTTGAGTTGCCTTTTCCAATTCTGCATGATCCACCATCATCCAGCAGGCTGAAGCCACCTGCCTTCTTAAAATTAAGGAGTAACATGCTTTTTTGGTTCAGTAGTGCCTTATACTTACTGCACACGTAAATGTCAGCCTGTGTTCTGATCGACAGAGAATAAAAATTTATGATGCCTGTCAGAGTCAAATAACCATTAAAAAAGAAACACCCTGAAAACATAATCCCCTGTTCTGCACGTTTCTCTAAATTCTAATTCATATGTATTACTACATAGGTCTCACTTCAGGATGTTTGCTCTGTTCTTATTATCAAAAGCTTTTACTCGGATAAAAACACCAGTAGAGGAGACTTGGACTGGGTGACCTCTAAGCTCAGCGAGCCATTAAACAAGTGACATCTTGGTAGACTTGCAGAATAATTAAAATTTAAATGCAAAGGCATATTATCTCTGCTGGATGTATGCAAATTGTTAACTGTTTATAAAATGCAAGATTGTCAATGTCACTTTATGGTTTAGATTTAACATATATACAAGTGTTTGAATTTCCTGTATTCAGACAGTTACACATCTGAATGCTGTATATGGTGTTAAACCATTAAAGCTAAGGACAAAATTTGTCCTCAAAACATTAATTACACCAGGCAATCCTGTTAAATTCAATGAATTCAGCTGAATTTAATGAGGGTTCCTGGTGTAAATGAGGGCAGAGCTCAGTTTTAAAGCACAGCATGCATGTGTCATCTGGCTAAGTGAGAAAAGCTGCACAAAGTAGAGCCTGAATGAGCTGATCGTTGTATTCAAGTCTTAAAGCTTAATGTGCCTTAACAGAAGTTTTGCATTTAAATTTCCTCTTTTATTAAAAGAGGAGCAAAGAAGCTGCACTTCAGACATTCAGATAATTACATTATGCACAGAGATCCTGATTCTCAAAGGACTTAAGCATCTATCTGCCATTCTAGTGCCTAACTGCAGTTCAGGTGATAATGGCATCCCCTAACCAGCTGGTCATTTACATTTTCCTGGTGCCTAAGTTTTTGGACCGGACCCATTAAATGTTCCCCAAAAGGCAAGTGCAGACGTGCCTGAGACTCCACAGTGGACTTCAGCCAGCATACTGGAAAGGATGATCATTACTGTATTTGCCTCATCCTTCATGTCAGCAAGAGCACTCAGGCAGCCGTGCCCAGGCTGGATGAGCTCGCTGACCCACTGGAAAAACTCACCGAGTGAGCAAACACCCTCTTCAGATTCATCTTCATCCTGAGGATTTCAACAAAGGATATGCTGGGAATTACCAGCCTGCCTGGGTAGGCTGCCAGGTTTTCTCCACTACAGTGGCCTAAGAAGTGGTAGTTGGGCAATCCTTTTCTAAAGCCTTTGCTGCAGGTGTCTTGCAGATCAAATTGGAAAGGGGAATAAGCAAAGGATAGTCTGTGTGCACAGCTAAGTTATGTCTGTCTTATTTGTGTATCGGCCGACACAATCAGCCACCAGCCGCCTGCATTGTAGCTGTCCAACAGAAGATTGCAAGATGTATGGTGCACCCATAGCCAGTCGTATTTAGCTGTAGTGAGAAACACCCATTTCCTTCCTGCTTCAACTGGCAATCAAGAAATGTGTGAAAAGAGGACTGATTTAAATTTCTTCCCATTAAGTAAAACCACAGCAGCCAGAGTCAACCTCTCTGAGGTTTCTCAGGTAGCAATCTAAATTGCTGCTGTCCTGAGCAGAGGTCAGGGGAAGCTAGAGATATTAGAACAAGGTGGATTTTATCCATTAGCTCATACCTATAATAGGAGCTCAAAGGAAGATGCCGTAACACCCCTTCCACTGTGCTTTCTACTCATTTAATAAAACACTGGGGAAAAAACCTATTTGACCAGTGAGGTGCTTGACATTGTAGGAATCTGCACAGAGTTCTTAGAGTTTGAACAGCAGCACCATAGCACTGAGAGAAAACAACCTCCATCACTTTCAGACAACTACAGTGGAAAGCTACTTTCTAGTTTAGTTCTCCTGGTCATCTTGGAAATTAGAAATTTAGAGATTCTCATCTTCAAGTGGTGTGTGAGATGGTCACAATCCCAGTGTTAGGGAGGACACGAAAGCTGCTACCTTATTCCAGATGTTCTGGATCCTGCCCTGATCCTGCCCCAGCTTTGGGCAGTCATTTGCAAATGTTTATTATGTATGAGAGTCATTAAAACTAATCCATCTGAAAGCCAGCAACAATGGCTTGTAATTTGCCTACAAAGAGGAAAAAAATGGCATGCTTGAGATGGCAAAGGGAGGGATAAGGTTCTTCCCTGGCTTTGAAAAGTTGTCAAAACTGTCAGTGCTAAACTGAAACTACTGAAGTAAAAAGCTGCAGAATAGAATTACTAGAGCTATTTATTTTTTAAAATCCACTATTTGCAGCACAAGGGGTGAGCAGGTAGCTCAGATGCTAGCAAACACCCCAGTGACAGGCAGCAGGACTGAGCCCCAGCCCAGGGCTGCAGTAGCAGCCTGTGCGTAACTTGGCCACCACTTCAGGTCCCCTTGCTATAGCATCAATAGGAACAGATTCCTTCTTTCCCACGTACCATGTGTCAGCTCTAAGTTGCCTGAATCATTTGATAAAAAAAAAATAAGCGTGAGGGTGGACCCAAATCAAACTCTTCAGGCTCAAATGCCCGTGATCACAGGGGAAAATGGAGCCCATAGCTCAGCTTGGCTGCTGAGGGCCGTGTCGGTGTCCATTCTCAGAGCATCACAGAGGCACAGAGCATACCCAACACACACCCAGCCCAATTCCTACCAGCCAATGCAGCTCACTGACAGGCACCACAGTTGTTAACAGGTCCCCTGAGAAACAGAAGGCAATGAAACAGAGGGGCACTTTTTAAAATTAGCACAGGTATCCCAGAGGGAACTGCAGTGGGGAAAGCCAGTGCTGAGAGATCCACAGCCCTTGAACTGATCAATCTTTCCCCAAGCATTCTGGGTTTTGAAATTTTGCCACTTTGTCTTATCTGGGTGTTTATACCATTAATACAAAATGAGAGCTAGTGACTCAGTTGCATATAAAGTAGGTTTTTCAAGCTGCAGGTATAGCAGAATGGCTTTGCAAACACACAAAATGTTTTGGGAATCAAGCTGTAAAATCGCAATGAGTGCAGCAGATCAGATCAAATCTGGAACTTTGAGCCAGGAATATTTAAATTGTAACACTAATTCCTCCCCCAATCAGTTGATATGTTTATTTGACTTCCAGAAATAAAAGGCAACTGGCAAGTGACCTCATTCTGAGGAGAGGTGAGGGAATCTGAAAATTTCTATCATTTTCAAAGGGAAGACTCCCAGACAGATGATGTAATTTTTGAGCATAGCACAGGTCAGGTCCACAGCCTCTGCCTGGCCAAATATCTAAATCCATTATTTGGCTACTAGGGATATTCTTCAAAGCAGTGCTCAGCTGCCACCTCAATTTTTATGTGCATTGGTGTCTGCCAGCTGATATTCAATGATCACCTTTGTCAGGAAACTGTCCTTTCTCGTAAGTTCCTAGTACAAGCTAAATCCTGGCGTTAGAAACCAGACAGGAGAGTGCCTCTTCTGCCAGCAGGACCCAATGCTCTAAATGCATGAAGATTTAATACTTGCCAAGTTCAGCAACTAGGACAGGAAGCTACTGTCTCCTGCAGCTGCTGGGAAGCAGCCTGGCCAGCCCCTGCTCTCAGCAGCCCAGGGCAAGACATCCTGGGCCATCAGCATTTCCCTTCACCCATCCGCAGGCACCTCTAAGTGCCTGGTGTGGATGTTACTAGTCAAGTACTCACTGGCTGTGCAGTGTCTTTGCGCTAAGATATCCAAAGACACTTGACCCAGGGCACATAACAAGG
Organism: Actenoides lindsayi; assembly: GCA_025331215.1. NCBI lineage: Eukaryota > Metazoa > Chordata > Aves > Coraciiformes > Alcedinidae > Actenoides > Actenoides lindsayi. The sequence continues at coordinate 71,301 of WTSP01003027.1, forward strand.
GAGGGCAGCATCACAGATTTTGCAGCCACAAGGTTGCATTTATTAAAAAGCCCACTGACCATCAACAGTTTGTCCTGAGGCCACTCACAGAAAGCAAGGCAACTGCTCTTTTAAACTGGTCATGAGAAACTGAGGTTTATGCCACTTTGGAAAAGTTTGTTTTAAAGTAGAAAATGATACATAAGTACCAAAAATGCTATCTGCAAACCCCTCAATTTGGTACCATTTCTTACATAAATTTTCATACTACATCAATGCACCGAGATTTTCCACTAGCTGCAGTATAACGTACTCATATTTTTGGACCAAAAATCGATTTCACTTCGCACTTTTAGATATGTGGTGTGTGTGGGGGGGAATTAAATAATAATAATAATA